>JAXCGZ010019512.1:35000-50081 GCA_037179515.1 Halocaridina rubra
CCTCCACCACCTTCACTGTACCTCTGATCTGGTCATTTCGCATCCTGTCCTCCCTCGTCACCCCACACATCCACCTCAGCATTCTCATTTCTGCAACATCTATCTTCCTTTCTTGAACCTTTTTCACCGGCCACGTCTCCGCACCGTACAGCAACGCTGGTCTCACAACTGACTTGTACACTTTTCCTTTCACTCTAGCACTGATTTTCTTGTCACATAGCACCCCTGATGTTCTCTTCCAGCTGTTCCACGCTACCTGGATCCTATGATCAATCTCTCTCTCTAGGTCTCCATCCTTCGTTACGTAGGAGCCAAGGTATTTGAAGGCGTCCGCCTTTGGGAGCTTGTGGTCTTGCATGGACAGGTCGCCTCCTTGTGTCACATTGCACTCCAGGTACTCCGTTTACTGTCTGCTCACCTTCAGTCCGTAATCCTCCAGCAAACCCCTCCATAGCTCCAACCTCTCTTGCAATTCTTCACGGCTCTCGGAGACCAAAACAATATCGTCTGCAAAGAGCATGATCCATTGTGCCTCCTTTGTCACTTCCTCCACCATCAAATCCATGAGAAGGTTAAATAGATAGGGGCTAAGAGCTGATCCCTGATGGAGTCCAACTTTCACCTGAAAAGGCTCTGTAGTGCCAACTGTACTTCTTACTCTTGTTGTGGCTTCCCTGTATATGTCCTGAACTATCTTGACATACTTCTCTTTCACTCCCTTCGATCTCATACTCCTCCACACCTCGCTTCTCGGGACCCGATCATAAGCTTTTTCCAGGTCAATATACGCCATGTACAGCCCTCTTTGCTTATCTCTATATTTTTCCATTGTCTGCCTCATTGCGAATACCTCATTCATTGTTCCTCGACCTTTCATAAAACCAAACTGCTCACTACAAACTTCTGTCTCCTCCCTCAGCCTTTTATCCAACACTCTTTCCAGCAGCTTCATAGTGTGAGATGTTAGCTTAATTCCTCTATAGTTGTTGCAACTCTGGATGTCTCCCTTTTCTTTGAAAGTCGGTACCATTATCCTATCTCTCCACTCGTTCGGGATAGTCTCTTCCTTCATCACCATGTTCAGGAACTTTGTCAGCACCCGTATCCCTTCTTCGCCTAAACTCTTCCATACCTCTGCAGGAATCTGGTCTGTCCCTACTGACTTTCCATTTTTCATCTTCTTCAACGCTTCTCTGACTTCCGCCTCACTCACAGCGTCTACCTCTCCCTTCATTCCCACTCCTTCACCTCTTTGTATTCTTGGATTTTCCTGATTTAGAAGTTCTTCGTAGTAGTCCCTCCACCGCATTTTAATCATGTCGGGGTCAGTAAGCACTCTTCCGTTCTTATCCTTGATTTGCTTTATTGATGTTAGGTCCTTTGTCGATCTGTTCCTTTCTTTTGCTAACTTATAGATTCTCTTCTGTCCCTCCTTTGTTTCAAGGTTCTCATACATATCCTGCTGTGCTGCTGCATGCGCCTGGGCTACAGCCCTCTTCGCCTCCTTATTTGCATCTTTCAACATAGCTTTACGCTCCTCTGTTCTTTCCTTGTCGTAAGCTTTCTTCATCTCTTTCTTCTTTTCTATCTTCTCTTTGCAATTTGAGGACCACCACCAAGACTCTTTTCCGTTTCTCGGCTTCTTTCCAGATGACTTTCCGAGGACTTCCTCTGCCGTACTCCTGATCACTTCACTGTTCCTTTTCCACCACTGATCCACCTCCTCTGCCTCTTCTATCCTTTGTAGTGCTTTCCTCTTGAACTCCTGCCGCACCACCTCATCCTTGAGTTTCCACCACTTGATCCTAGGTTCTCCCCTCTCGACTCTGGTCCTTTGCGTCCTTATATATATATATATATATATATATATATATATATATATATATATAATATATATATATATATATATATATATATATATATATATATATATATATATATATATATATATATATATATATATATATATATATATATATATTTATATATATATATATATATTTATATTTATATATGATATTGATATACTCGTAATCATGAAAGAGAGATGTCATGTATACCATTTCCTCTTCATTCAGACGAACATGCAAGATGATGAAGAATGACTGCCAGGAATTTTCATTTTCTATGCATGGAATAAATTTACTCTGAAGTCTTCCTTTTCAAATAAGAGAGTGCAAAAATAACTCCATTGAGTCTTGAAATATAATCCATGCTAAAAATACAAAGGACATTTCTTTTTCGGACATTGGTAAAACTAATTTATCTGAAGAATTTTAATTTCCTCTATATAATTACCTTGCTTAAGAGTAAATATATCCTATCAAATAAGAAATATATTTAACTATGTATTTTGACCTTTATATATAAAAAAAATATTTAAATGAGAACGCCGCTTCATTTACTGATGCATTGTTATGTATAAATAACACAAATAATTAGATATAAAATAATGTGCAAGAATAAGAGGGGACTTATGTAGGATTTATTATGCACATAATGTTGCAATCTAATGTTGTAGGATTGTTACACATTATAATGACAATTAATTTGCACTTGGGCATGGGGATAAAATGATCAAATAGATTCATATCGCTCTTGGAATGCATCAATGATAGCAACACTTGGAAATAAATAAATTTATTTGACTTCTAAATCACAAAGAGTTACAGTTAAATAAGATATTTTAAATAAGATATTTTTAAATATCAACTGTATTCTAATATGGCAACAATGCTTTGAATTATCTTTAATTCGTAAAAGACATTCTGTTTCCTTGTTTTTTGGTCTTCTTTACTCTGACTATTCTTTCACCTTTTCATTTTATTTTTTATTCTTGACCAATCACTTATTTTCGCCTTGTTTTTAACCTTCCACATTTTTCTCGCGTCAATAATTTTTTGGTGCCCGGGTCTGATGAGGGCAATTTTCTGGCCTGTCCCGGTATCGAACTCATAAAAATCTCGTAAAACCCATAAATTACAATGCAAATGATGGTGCTTAAAATTAAGATGAAAAGTTTTACTATGATATAAGAAATAGTATATATGACTTGATTTATGTAATTTTATGATATCCTTTATGCAAACTTTATCTGGTTAGAGATGATATATATGTATATATTTTTTTTCCTCTTTACAACATGTTTCCTTATTCATGGTGACACTTGGAATATTTAAAGAAGCTTAAATTCTCGCAAGTGGTGCAGTATGACCATTATTGATTGACCTTTGGTTGATCCAAGTATATCATTTAGTAATACAGACTCTATACTGTGTTCTGTGTGAGTTGACAGTCTTGGCAGCATTATTGTCCTGATCAACTAAATATTTTCAAATCATAAAACTTTTGTTTATAACTTTTAGAATTGCTTTTTTGTGCATCCATAATTTACCCTTTATGGGAGGCTCATTCCGCTATATGTACTATTCATTTTTTTTCCTATTCTAGTCAAATGTCCTCCGAGTCTCTTCAAGTCTTCCTTTATGCCTTTGTACATACTTTCAATATATAGTATATTGACTGCAAACTGTCAGCCAGTCATTTGGTATGATTTACCAAAGATACTGAATCATAGAAATACAATGTACTCTCACTAAAAGGATTTATTAATCCATTATTTTCCTCTCTTTATCTTGTTCCTACCTAAATGACTCTAATAGCCTATTGTGACATTATCAGACCAGCAAAAAATTGGATAACATTCTCCGGTACTGATATAGGGATGAAGAAGTTAAGAATACAACTGTGCTTAAATCCTCTATAATATCAGTAGCGTTACTATTTATTTCTTCACTGCCTTTAATTCTCTAAGCTATATTAATTCATCCATTCTTAATACTTCATTACTTGGGAAAGGTAAATAAAATATAAACACGCATCAATTTATTACATCTATGAAAATTCTTACTTGTTTATGGAAGACTGCTGAAAAAAGGTGATGAATGCTAGAGTTGATGAGAGAAACGCTAGAAGGAGGCCTAGGTTTGGGTGGATGGATGGAGTAAGGAGAGCCCTGAATGATAGGAGGATGGATGTGAGGGAAGCAAGTGAGCATGCTAGGAATAGGAATGAGTGGCAAGCGATTGTGACGCAGCTCTGATGGGCATCTGCTGTTACCACGGGGCTGCATCTTACAGAGGTAGCCCTGTGGTAGGGGCAGTAGGGGAGTTGGCAGTTGTGAAGCGGCACAGGTTGTGTAAGAGCCTGGAGGATCGGCTGGGGCACTCCAGTAGTGCCATCTGAACGGTCGCTAGCTCTCTCATCATTGCCCATAGAGCAAAGTAATCCCCTTACTGTTTTTTTTTCTATGTCGGCTACCCCCCAATTAATGGGGGAAACAGCCAAGGTAGATAGATAGATACTTTATAGCTGAGGAAGAGAATTAAACGACCTCCGAATCCACTGGATGATCTCGGTCTAAGTTAAGGCTTAAATTCGTGTTTTACCTGGTCCCTGATCCATAAAAAGTCTCAAAGGAGATATACAGAAGGTTTGTAGAAATTTATTTAATTGCTTTCGCGGATGACAAAGCACTGGTGGTCTGACACCGAGAATGAACTAATTTATTTGGTGACAGAGTATGTTAGGGTGTATGAAAAAAGCAAGTTGCAAGTGAGTATTGGTAAAAGTAGAGCCATGAGATGCCAGAGAAGTGTTAATGTTGGGTGAATGAATGTAGGAGTTGCCTGAAGAAGATGAAAGTTTTAAAAATTTGAGGCCACACGTATCATAACTCGTTAGGAGAGGATAACTTGGAGAAAGTAAAAACTATAATGTAATCAGAGACTGGACGATTGCATATGAAGGTAAGAACTAGAGTGAATGAAGCTAGTAAATGCCTATGTGGCTTGAAAAGTGTGATGAGAAATAAGTATTTAGATATGATAATATGAGATGAATCTATTAAGGTGTTGATTTTGCCGACAGCATTGCATGGAGCAGAGACTTGGATTGCAAGAGGGGATGAAAAAAACAATTGAATATAATAGAGATGAGATGATTGAGAAAAATGATTTGTGTATCTAGAATAGTTAGATTGAGAAATAGGGTGATCAGGCAGAGAATGGGTGTTGAAAAAAGGCTGTCAGGTTAGATCAGAGAGTGTTGAATTGGTTTGGACAAATGTAAAGGATGAATGATGAAAGAATAGCAAAGAAAGAGTGGAGTGCATAAGTGGTTAGCGTTAAGCCAAGAGGAAGACCCAGAATTAGATGGATGGATGGCGTGAAATGGGTATTGGATGCACGTGGAATGTCAGCGGAATAGGAAAGAGAGTGTGCAAGTGATAGGAATGAGAGGAGGAAGAGTGCATATAGATGACACAGGCCAAAGGATTTGGGCCTCACTGTAGAATATCCTTACCTGCCTACCTTTGGTGCTCCAAGAAGGTTCTTAGGAAGGGAATGTTGCAACCCTTTATACCCAGGGAGCTAAGTGGAGTAGTTGCCTATGTGTGCATCGTGGTGAATGCGTGTTTATTGGCTGGGCCACCCCCCTTACAATGGGGCAAGGGGCCATGTATATGTATGTATATTTATCTTTACCGGACATGTTGCCAATATTATTCTCCCTATTCCCATGATCAATATAGATGTTTTCTCTCCAAGAAGAGTAAAGAAAGTTTCGTATTTTTCCATCAGCCTGGAATAATAACTCTTTTGAATAATTATGAGATGGGACTCCATTCCTCTACTCAAAGGTTGTTATTATTGCTTATAAAGTAGGGATAAAAATGACACTAATCTTAGTATTTTGGGATAGAAAAGTTTGGAATATCCTGAGAATATCCTTTATATTTATAGCAATATGGATCTGTACAACCTATATATTTATTTTTTCTTCCTTAACTTATCTCCTTGAGGGAATTTTATCTAATTACGCGAAAATATTCATCAATTGCTGCTCTTACTTCTCATCTTGATTCTCATTAATTTTATCAGTGCTACTTCCATTACTGTTCCGATGAGTTGGAGAATTTCATCCCAACCTTCGCTGGAGAGGCCGTGTGGCATTCGACAAGTGGCCTTATCAAAGAGGAACTGTGTCGAGATTTGTAGTTCTTGGGATGGTCGGAGCAAAGATTACTTTCCCGCTACTATCCAGACTCTGGACACCCTCTTCCTGCTTCTGTCTTCTCTAGCTCATATGACTATTACTATCAAAAAGCTGATTCAATATCATCTCACTACCTGATCCTTCCAATATTCTCGATATTCATAAGTTTGATTCTTCCTTTAGCCTGTCTTTTCTATTGTATATTAATCTCTTATTTTTGCCTTGAATTAAGCTGGCACTTATTCTACATCCTAAGTGTTTTCTAGATGCCCAGGCACAACGAGGGCGATTATCTACTGATGATAATTTCCTTAATGTAGCATGCACACTTACCGCAATCCAATTATGAATAAGAAACAATGCTAAAAATAACATCCATATATATCAGCTAATGCCTAGGTAAAATGTTTAGAGGCTATCTAGAAATATTTGTTTCTAAAAGAATTGTTTTACTTTAAAGTGTTTGGACCCATGCTTTTCCTACTGCAGCTTCGAAAATGACACTTTCCACAAAACTTCAGCAATTAGCAACTCTGGCAAACAAATAAAATCTATTCGCACAAAACCCCCTACAGCAAATTTGTTCGATAAAAGCTCTGTATGCACAAATTCAAGTTTTTTTTCTCCCTCATCCTGATGCAATACATTAACTCTCTCTTTCTCTCTCTCTCTCTCTCTCTCTCTCTCTCTCTCTCTCTCTCTTGAACTGCCTATCGATCAATCTATCTATATCTATCTATCTATCTATCTATCTATCATATATATATATATATATATATATATATATATATATATATATATATATATATATATATATATATATATATATATATATATATATATATATATATATATATATATATATATATATATATATATATATATATATATATATATATATATATATATAAATTTATATATATATATATATATATATATATATATATATATATATATATATATATATATATATATATATATATATATAAATATATATACATATATATATATATATATATATATATATATATATATATATATATATATATATATATATATATATATACATATAGATATCCTTATGACTCCATATGTACTATTGAATATAGTTATGATAAACTGCAACTATCATCATGTGAAAGAATCATCATTTGATGATCAAGTAAAAGCTTAAGAAATTTATAAATACTCTCAATTTTCATTAACTTATTTGTCACGCTAAACCCTCAATGAAGCAATTATAACAAATCAGAAGTAGCAAGCTTTTATACATCAGTTCATGAGATACTATTGTAAAGACAGATATAAGGAAGCCTAAAAAACCTCTCAGAGCTTAAAGTTTTTGCATTTTTCTAGGCTAATACTTTACTTGAGTCTATTCAAAAATTCAATGAAGATCTGAATTCCGAAAACGTTGAAAATCATGTAAACAACATGACGATAAAGTCAATATATTCTGGCCCCAATTGTTACTCCTAAAATAACTCGTCCCCCTTCTCCATGCACGAATGATGAAATAAAGATTAATATATCAAATCGAAACAAAATGAAATGAAAGTGAAGGCAAAAATCATAATGAATAACATGAAGTGGAAAATGAACTATCTAAAAGTGTGTTGTAATTTTCATTAAACAAACGAAAAATTATAAAAAAAAGAAATGTATGTTGTGTAAAAAGGTAGCAAATAAATGATTATTAAAGATGCTATTCTTTGTGAATTGACTTCTGCTTTCAAGATAAAAGTAAATGACCTATCACAGTTGTATGAAACAATTCCTTTTAATCCATTTATGGAGAAATAGGTTAATGAAGGCACTTTGTAATACAGTATTTAAAAAATCCAAAATCAAATGGCTTAAAAGATTACACAATCGAACAGTTGTATTTAGGCCTCCACCTGATGTCTCTTTAAAATTGATGGAGTTTATAAATCACCCCAAAATAAAAAAGATTTTGTCTTAACAGTTGGAGTTTCAACTAAATTTTTGAAAAGTTCTCAACCAACATGAGAATTCTATATAAATGAAAACATCAACACATCGAAATACTTTGCTCTTAATTACTATTATTTTATGCTCATATTTTCAATGAAACAGTAGACAATCAAGAATGCAGAGAAAAGTGATACTAGATACACATTGATGAAACTTTCTGCAAATAAAAGCATCTCCCATTTCTTGCTGAAAAGAAAAATAAAGCCAAAGAATCTTATGTTAATTTACCATTAATACAGTTGGAAGTTATTTCATACAAACTGTTTATTTCTCATCTCTATTTGACATACCTCCAATTCCTATGAGACGCTCGATTCCGAAGGTAAGACGAGAGATGCGTATTGAAGTTGTCCAATTAGAAAGACTCTCTCTTGGAAAATTCTTCTTCTTATAAAAGATCCCCTCCACCCTCCTTTGAATGCAAAGGGGTTTAGACATCAATGAATTCAAGATATAAAGTTCTACTACAATGCATATATATATATATATATATATATATATATATATATATATATATATATATATATATATATATATATATATATATATATATATATATATATATATATATATATATATATATATATATATATATATATATATATATATATAAATATAAATATATATATATATATATATATATATATATATATATATATATATATATATATATATATATATATATATATATATATATATATATATATATATATATATATATATATATATATATATATATATATATATATATATATATATATATATATATATATATATATATATATATATATATATATATATATATATATATATATATATATATATATATATATATATATATATATATATATATATATATATATATATATATATATATATATATATATATACATATATATATATATATATTTATATATATATATATATATATATATATATATATATATATATATATATATATATATATATATATATATATATATATATATATATATATATATATATATATATATATATATATATATATATATATATATATATATATATATATATATATATATATATATATATATATATATATATATATATATATATAAATATAAATATATATATATATATATATATATATATATATATATATATATATATATATATATATATATATATATATATATATATATATATATATATATATATATATATATATATATATATATATATATATATATATATATATATATATATATATATATATATATATATATATATATATATATATATATATATATATATATATATTTTTATATTTATATATATATATATATATATATATATATATATATATATATATATATATATATATATATATATATATATATATATATATATATATATATATATATATATATATATATATATATATATATATATATATATATATATATATATATATATATATATATATATATATATATATATATATATATATATATATATATATATATATATATATATATATATATATATATATATATATATTTATATTTATATATATATATATATATATATATATATATATATATATATATATATATATATATATATATATATATATATATATATATATATATATATATATATATATATATATATATATATATATATATATATATATATATATATATATATATATATATATATATATATATATATATATATATATATATATATATATATATATATATATATATATATATATATATATATATATATATATATATATATATATATATATATATATATATATATATTTATATTTATATATATATATATATATATATATATATATATATATATATATATATATATATATATATATATATATATATATATATATATATATATATATGCATTGTAGTAGAACTTTATATCTTGAATTCATTGATGTCTAAACCCCTTTGCATTCAAAGGAGGGTGGAGGGGATCTTTTATAAGAAGAAGAATTTTCCAAGAGAGAGTCTTTCTAATTGGACAACTTCAATACGCATCTCTCGTCTTACCTTCGGAATCGAGCGTCTCATAGGAATTGGAGGTATGTCAAATAGAGATGAGAAATAAACAGTTTGTATGAAATAACTTCCAACTGTATTAATGGTAAATTAACATAAGATTCTTTGGCTTTATTTTTCTTTTCAGCAAGAAATGGGAGATGCTTTTATTTGCAGAAAGATTCATCAATGTGTATCTAGTATCACTTTTCTCTGCATTCTTGATTGTCTACTGTTTCATTGAAAATATGAGCATAAAATAATAGTAATTAAGAGCAAAGTATTTCGATGTGTTGATGTTTTCATTTATATAGAATTCTCATGTTGATTGAGAACTTTTCAAAAATTTAGTTGAAACTCCAACTGTTAAGACAAAATCTTTTTTATTTTGGGGTGATTTATAAACTCCATCAATTTTAAAGAGACATCAGGTGGAGGCCTAAATACAACTGTTCGATTGTGTAATCTTTTAAGCCATTTGATTTTGGATTTTTTAAATACTGTATTACAAAGTGCCTTCATTAACCTATTTCTCCATAAATGGATTAAAAGGAATTGTTTCATACAACTGTGATAGGTCATTTACTTTTATCTTGAAAGCAGAAGTCAATTCACAAAGAATAGCATCTTTAATAATCATTTATTTGCTACCTTTTTACACAACATACATTTCTTTTTTTTATAATTTTTCGTTTGTTTAATGAAAATTACAACACACTTTTAGATAGTTCATTTTCCACTTCATGTTATTCATTATGATTTTTGCCTTCACTTTCATTTCATTTTGTTTCGATTTGATATATTAATCTTTATTTCATCATTCGTGCATGGAGAAGGGGGACGAGTTATTTTAGGAGTAACAATTGGGGCCAGAATATATTGACTTTATCGTCATGTTGTTTACATGATTTTCAACGTTTTCGGAATTCAGATCTTCATTGAATTTTTGAATAGACTCAAGTAAAGTATTAGCCTAGAAAAATGCAAAAACTTTAAGCTCTGAGAGGTTTTTTAGGCTTCCTTATATCTGTCTTTACAATAGTATCTCATGAACTGATGTATAAAAGCTTGCTACTTCTGATTTGTTATAATTGCTTCATCGAGGGTTTAGCGTGACAAATAAGTTAATGAAAATTGAGAGTATTTATATATTTCTTAAGCTTTTACTTGATCATCAAATGATAATTCTTTCACATGATGATAGTTGCAGTTTATCATAACTATATTCAATAGTACATATGGAGTCATAAGGATATCTATACATCGTTCCTATTGACGATGGCAACTTCCATCACTGTAAACTGTAAAAAAATCCTTGCAAAATTTACAAGGTTTTTACTGGCAACGAGGCTGCCAATGATTTTTTGCAAAATATACAGGATTGTGTATATTAGTATTTATTATTTACAATACTCTGTAAATGTCTCACAGAAATTCTCTGATGATATTCAGTAAATGTCTTATGGAAATTTTCTGTATTATATGCGATTTTTTGTAAATGTCTTACAGAAATTTTCTGTATTATATACGATATTCTGTAAATGTCTTAAAGAAATTTCCTGTAAAGCCTACCATCTACCGTCGAACCCTGGATCGGATGACATGTCAGTATTTTGTCCAGTTTCTCCTCATATTGTATGGACAATTTATCAGTACTTCATCTATTTTCTCCCTAAGTTGCAAATATGTGCATTGGTGCGTCACCTTCCCAAACTGCATGCATATTTCTGTATCATCCATTTCCCTTGTATATGCACGGCTGATACATCAGTGCATCATCCAGTTTGTCCTGTCAACTGCATAGTCTGCGCTGCACACAGATAATGTGATACTTACTTGTGTGTGAATCAGAATACCTTTCTATGTATTAGTGCAAGTGACAATTACCTGTGAGTAATCCTAGTGTGACTAAGTGCATTCCTTTTGTCTCTCAGTGTTTGTGAACCTTCATATGCAGGTCGAGGTAGTTATTTTAAGCAGCATTCTAGATTTGCCTCAAGACTTGACAAACTTGTTCGTGCTATGCAAGAACAACTTCACACTGGTAACATCTAACATGCTACATTCATTATAAAAATATGATTATATCTTGTTTGGAAGTTAATATTATCCTTTGAGGAACTCTTACCTCTTATTACTACAGGCTGAAAGTAAACTTCTGTGATTATATATGAAAAGGTGAAGTTTCTTAATATGTAAGGGGTCCCCACTTTACGTAAGAGTTCCGTTGCTGACAGATGACTTAAATGGATTTCTGCTTAAATTGGAACACACCTATTACTCGAACCTAGGTCTGAGGCGACTGGGTCTGGTGAGTTTGGAGAGACAAAAGAACATACAGTATATTAGGATGCAACTAGGACTGGTCCAGACAGTTCCAGGTTGAATCTTCCTTCAGGACGGTTCTTTCCTCATGCCTACATCTACACTGAATATTCTGGCAGATTCATTACACATCTCTTGCTATTCCATTACATTTGACAAGTCACAACATTCTGCACATCTGTCTCTTTTACTTTCCTTTTCCTCACATTTTGTCATTATTTATGGAAGGTTCACAACTAATGGCCTCCAGTACCCGGCATAGTGGGGTGCGAAGAATCTCCGGGGATCGTGTTGACTCCACCATTGGCTTGAGGGCAGACATGCCTAGTGGTAGTAATGGTTCTGCTCTTAACCTTGCACCTCCTAATAGATCTGCTTCTTTCACTCTTCACTATTCAAACTTTCGTGGGCTGAACTCTAATCTTTCGTCTGTGGAACAGCACTTGGGCACTTTCCTCCCTAACCTCACTCCTCCTATCTGAAACCCAGTTGTCTATACATGCTTCCACTGACCCTTTCCAAATCTCCCACTATAATCTGTATACTCGTTTTCGTTCCAAAGGTGGGGTCTGTGCTTACTGCAACATTAACACTCCTACTGTGAGGCTCATGGACCTTGAATCTCCTGACTTTGATGTTCTCTGGCTAAAAGTCTATCTCTTCACTACCACTATCATCCTTTGCATCTGCTACTGTTCTCCAAACTCCACCGAGTTTGTATCTTTCTTTGAATATCTCTCCTCGTGCCATGAGTCCTTGCTATCTTCTCACCCACATGCCGAAGTTCTCTACATTGGAGACTTCAATGTACACCACAGTGAGTGGCTTCATTCTTCTCACACTGATGTGGGAGGAAGCGAGGCTCTTGCTTTCTCTATTACTCATGATCTGGAGCAAATTATCAAACATCCTACTCGTGTTCCTGATCGTCACGAACATGCTGCTAACATTCTTGACCTTTTTTTTACTTCTAACCCTTCAAACTACTCTTATTCCGTGCTTTCCCCTCTTGGTAAATCTGACCACTCCATGATCTCTGTCTCTTCCATTTTCGCTCCCCCAACACCAATCCCTCCTACTCAACGCCGCCTTTGGCACTTCGAGCGAACTCAATATGAAAATTTGCGTAACTTTCTCTTTGACTCTCCATGGGATGACTACTGCTTTCGGTCCCGCAACCCAGATCGGGTAGCTGTAAAAGTTGCCAAGATCATGACCGCGGGAATGGAGGCGTACATCCCCTCTTCTACAAATACTTTCTCTCCCCC
Source organism: Halocaridina rubra (assembly GCA_037179515.1). Classification (NCBI taxonomy): domain Eukaryota; kingdom Metazoa; phylum Arthropoda; class Malacostraca; order Decapoda; family Atyidae; genus Halocaridina; species Halocaridina rubra. The sequence goes on from JAXCGZ010019512.1 coordinate 48,694, forward strand.
TAAACCTTGATTTGACCGTGCCTGCTCCATGGCTATCCAGGCTAGGAATCAGGCTCACCGATCTTACCAAGCCTCTCCTTCCGATTTAACTCGCCCTGCTTTTATTATAGCTAGGAATCGCTGTTCAGCTCAGATTCGAAGGTCTAAGGGTTCCTTTATAAAAGGGAAAGTTGATGACCTTAACTCCTCTCCCACTGACAAATGCTTCTGGTCCTTAGCCAAAAACCTCTCCAAAAACTTCTGTAACTCAAGCCACTCTCTGTGGCTCTCATTTTTCTGCCAACTCTTCTATCAACGATTCCAGCGCACCTGTTCCTCAGTCTTTTCCCCTCTCTAACCCTATGTCCTCCCTTATCCTTTCTTCACGCAACGTTCATATGGTTCTTCGCTCACTAAAGGCAAACAAGGCATCTGGTCCCGATGGTATCCCTGCAAGATTCCTTAAGGAGTTTGCAGATGAGCTGGCTCCCGTGCTTTGCCGTCTTTTTCGCCTCATTCTGTCAACCAGTATCTATCCTTCATCTTGGAAGCATGCGCTAGTTCAACCTGTTCTTAAGAAGGGTGACCGCTCTATTCCTTCTAACTACCGACCTATTGCTCTAACCTCCTCTATTGCTAGAGTTTTCGAAACTTTGCTCAATGCTCACTTCTTGAAACGCCTTGAATCTAACTCACTTATCTCCGATCACCAGTACGGCTTCCACAAGGCAAGATCCACTGGTGATCTCCTGTCCTATCTTACTCATGTATGGTCATCTTCTCTGAGGAACTATGGGGAATTCTTTGTCGTCGCCCTTGATATCTCTAAGGCTTTTGACAGAGTCGGGCACAAGGCTCTGTTGGCCAGACTCCCTGCCTATGGCTTTACCCCTTCTTTCTGTTCTCTGATTTCCAGTTTTCTTACTGACCGTTCTATATCTGTAGTTGTTGATGGCGCGACATCTAGCCCTTTCTCTGTGTCCAGTGGTGTTCCACAGGGCTCTGTTCTTTCACCTACTCTCTTTCTTCTCTTCATCAATGATCTTCTACAGTCCCCATCTTCCTCTCTTCTTCATGTCTTTGCCGATGATTCTACCCTTCACTTTTCCTCTGCCTTTTCTTCACAACCTTCATCTGTTACTCGTAATCAATCTCGTATCACTCTTTCTTCTACTCTTAACTCCGATTTGCAGAGAGTATCTGAATGGGGCACTCAAAATTTAGTTAAATTCAATGCCTCCAAGACACAGTTTCTGGCTATCTCCTTATCTTCTTCTCCTCCTGATAACCCTATTGTCTTCAAAACTAATGAAATTTACCCTCTTAACTCTATCAATATATTAGGAATCCATATAGCCTCTAACTTGTCTTGGAGGAATCACATAATCCAAATTTCTAAATCTTCATCC
>JAXCGZ010019513.1:15000-17500 GCA_037179515.1 Halocaridina rubra
CAAGATTCCTAGATTGCGTACAAGGGAATTTCCTACACCAACATGTAATGGAACCAACGAGGGCCAGGGGTGGGGATGAGCCATCACTACTTGATCTAGTGTTCACAGATAATGTGTTGGATATTGAAAAAATTGAGTATGAACCACCAATTGGAAAGAGTGACCACTGTGTGTTGTTGATGGAGTATATCATTGAAGATATTCTGCCTGAGAGTAGAGCCACTGAGGACATGAGGAGGAACTGTCCCAAAGGAGATTACATCAAAATGAATGAGCTTTTTGCAGTTATTGACTGGAGAACCTTATTTTACAACAAATCTGTACAAGAAATGTATGACATATTTTGTGAGAAATATGTTAAGATAGTAGATTGCTGCATATCATTCACCAAATAAGGTGTAATTCATGCCAGAGAGAAATGGTTCGATAATGAGTGTAAAAGAACTAAGGAGTGGAGAGACAAATGCTGGAAAAGGTATAGGAGGAGAAAAAACATAAATGCCTGGCAAACCTACAAAAGAGCAAGAAATGACTACCTAACTAAAAGAAGAGAGGCAGAGAGAGACTATGAGAGGGACATCACCAGGAAGGCCAAAGAAAATCCCAAGCTTTTCCACAGCTTTATCAGAGGAAAACTGAAGGTAAAAGAACAGGCTTAAGAGAGAGGATGGAAGCATCACTGAGACGGAAAAAGAGATCTGCAAAGAATTGAACAAGGAGTTTCAGTCAGTATTTACAGTAGAAAATACCCCACCCCCTCAGATTGCAGATATAGAAGCTCAAGGGCTGGTATTAGAGAATATTAATCTTACAGCCACAGAGGTATGCAAGGTGCTGATGGAGTTAGATGTTCATAAAGCTACAGGTCCTGATGACATATCCCCTCATGTACTTAAAAAATGCGCAAACTCAAGTGGCACTAAGTATCATATTCAAAAAGTCACTGGAGTCAGGGGAGATTCCAAGATGCTGGAAACAAGGGAAGGAGGGACAAGGCTCTGAACTATAGACCAGTTTCCTTGACCAGCATAGTTTGCAAAGTTATGGAGAAACTACTAAGGATATTATCTCTCTTCACTTGGAATCCTTCAACTTTTTGTCAGTGAGGCAACATGATTTCAGAGAAGGTAGATCAACAGTAACAAACTTATTAGAATTTTATGATGAGGTAAGCCAAATCTTACAGGAAAGAGATGGCTGGGCAGATTGCATATTCCTAGACTTCCAGAATGCGTTTGAAACTGTTCCACATGGGAGACTTATTAGGAAGCTGCAAGCAATGGCTAGAATAGGTGGAAATGTCTTGGAATGGATAAAAACTTACTTAGAAGGAAGGGAACAGAGGGTTAGAGTAAGACACTCAGTGTCTGAATGGAGAAGAGTTAGTAGTGGAGTTCCACAGGGTTCAGTTTTAGGGCCACTTTTGTTCCTTGTATATGTAAATGACCTACCAGAGTCTGTAAATTCATTCATGAATATGTTTGCAGATGCAAAGATTGTGAAGAAAGTAAGAAACGAGAACAATGGTAGAGAACTTCAGGAAGATCTAAATAGTCTGCATGAGTGGTCAGAAAAGTGGCTAATGAAATTCTGTTCAAAATGTAAGGTAATGAGAATGGGTACAAGTGCAAGAAGGCCCAAGCTTGACTACTCAAGTGGCTGGAGTACAACTTCAAGAGACAGAAAATGAGAGATCTAGGAGTAAACATACTGGCAGATTTGTCTCCAGAAATACATATAAATGGCATAGTAAGGGCAGCATATGCATTCTTATCAAATGTAAGGGTAGCCTTCAAACACATGGACAAGGAAATGTCCAGAAATATTTATGTAACCTATGTGAGGCCAAAACTTGAATATGCAGCCCCCTTTTGGAATCCGCACTTGAAAAAGCACATAGCTAAGCTTGAAAAAGTTCAAAGACATGCCACGAAACTGGTGCCAGAAATACGCAATCTCAGTTATGATGAGAGGCTGAGGGAATTAGACTTACCATCACTCGAAGCTAGAAGATTGAGGGGGATATGGTGACAGTCTTTAAATTCCTTCATACTTATGATAGAGTGAATAGGGGTCGATTTTTTTATATGGCAGGCTCTAGAACTAGAGGTCATAGTTTGAAGCTTCGTAAGAAAACTTCTTCGCAGGATGTAAGGAAATACTTTTTCAGTGTAAGAGTAGTTGATAATTGGAATTCGCTAAGCGAGGAGGTAGTTAATGCTATCTCAATCCATAGTTTTAAGGACAGGTATGATAAGTATCACCAAGTATAAAATGGAACCGATCAGGAGACGGGAAGATAAGAGCTTTGGGCTCTTTCCCGTAAACACAATTAGGTAATCACAATTAGGTAATTACACACACACGCGAGCGCGCGCTCACACACACGCGCACACACACACACATGCGTGCGCAAACGCACACACACACGCGCACACGCACGCACGCACACGCACGTGCGCGCACACACACACACACACACACACACACGAGCGCGCAC
>JAXCGZ010019513.1:30000-50013 GCA_037179515.1 Halocaridina rubra
TTACTTAGGTTACTACTGATATCCGAATCCGGATCATTTAGATATACGATGAATAATAGGGGACCCAGTACCGAGCCTTGTGGTACCCCGCTAGTAACCGAGCCCCACTCTGCTTTCTCTCCATTTATGCAAACCCTCTGTTTTCTGTCTTTTAACCATTGTTTGATCCATCTGAGAACAGCTCCTCCTATACCATGAGCTTCCAGCTTTTTAACTAATCTTTTGTGAGGAACTCTATCAAAAGCTTTGCTAAAATCTAGATATATTGTATCATATTCTTTGCCACAATCTACTGCCTCGTAAACTTCTGAATAAAAAAACAGTAAGTTTGTAAGGCACGAAAAACCCTTAAGAAACCCGTGTTGTGAAAGTTTTATCGGTCTGTGTAATTCTAGATGTGCCCTTATTTTAGTTGCAATTATGGATTCTAGAATCTTACCCACTGTTGACGTTAAACTTACGAAAAACCCTTAAGAAACCCGTGTTATGAAAGTTTTATCAGTCTGTGTAATTCTAGATGTGCCCTTATTTTATTTGCAATTATGGATTCTAGAATCTTACCCACTGTTGACGTTAAACTTACCGGCCTATAATTATTCTTTTTAAGTCGTTCTCCTTTTTTAAATATTGGTACCACATCTGCCAATTTCCACTCCATGGGTACCGATCCTAATTTTATTGAATTATTAAATAATGCAGTTAGTGGACAACTAAGCTCTTCCTTGCATTCCTTTAATATTCTAGCATATACTCCATCAGGTCCCGGAGATTTGTGAGCCTTTAATTTATCTATTTCTTTTATTACCTCCTCTCTCGTAATATTTATTGAACTAAGTATATTATCGGGACTGTCCCTGTAAATGGATTCTACTTCCGGAATATTTTCCAAGTTTTCATTGGTAAATACAGATAAGAAATAATCATTTAAACATGTACACATCACTTTATCGTCATCTGTGATATGGCCATTGGCTACTTCAATTGGTCCGACTTTTTCCTTAAATTTTGTTTGATAATGTTGATAAAACCCTTTAGGATTTTCTTTAGCTTCTCCTGCTATTCTAACTTCGTATTTTCTTTTCGACTCTCTAACTATCTTTTTAACTTCCCTGTTTAACTGTATATATTGCTGCCTCATATGCTCTTCACCTCTTTTTAGTTTCCTGTATATTCCTCTTTTAATACCTATAAGATTCTTTATTCTATTGTTCATCCATTTAGGGTCATTTTTTCTTGATCTGCAATGTTTCATGGGAATATAGTCTCTCTGACTATTCTTCAGAGTCATAACAAAATTGTTATATTCCTCATCCAAATTTATATTAACTGACGGAGTGCTGTTCTTTCCTGTGAGAGAATTTAATGTATTGATCTTATCTTGTGATAATCCTTGGCATGTGGTAGTCAAATCTCGGGGTAATCTGCTACCTGCGACCTGACCTGCTGGATTACCTACCCACATCTGTACCCCAGAAATCCCTTCCCATACCTCATTAGATAATTTAGTTTTTAAGCCCTCAAAATCTCCTGCTCTAAAGTTTGGAACAATATTCTTATTTTCCTTTATAGTTTCCTTGAAAATTATGTTGAATCTAATGGAATCATGGTCACTGTTGCCCAATTTTTCACCAACTTCTAAATTTGTAACCATATTCTCTCTATTACTAAGAACTAAATCTAGTATATTCACCCCCCGTGTTGCTTCAAGTACATGCTGAGAAAGGAAATTGTCTTCTACTACTTCCAAAAGCTCCTTAGAGCTACTATCATCTGTTATGGTTTCCTAGTTAATATTTCTAATATTAAAATCGCCTACAATGCAAACTCTATTTGACCTGGTCACTTTAGAAATTTCATCGTATATAACTTGCGACTTTATATTATCTAGATCAGGTGGTCTGTAGACTACTCCTACAGGAGGTCAGATCCTTAGCTGAGGAGAACAGGGATCTGAGAGGTAAAGTAGAGGTGTTAACCAGGAAGGGTCGATTGAATAATGAAGACGACTGGAAAGTTGTGAATAAGGGTTCAACGAAAATGGTTCTTAAGAAAAATGATACTTTTAGACTACAGGTTTCTAATTCATTTAGGTCACTTAGAGATGAATGTGACAGTGGCGGCAGTAATTCTTCAGGAACCATAGAGTCAGATAGGTGTACTAGCGATCGTAAAAATGGAAGTGGGAAAAGCTCTCAGGTCAAGAGCCTAGGTAAGTCTCCCAAGGTCGGAGTAACCCATCCTCCGGATAAGTCTCGTTCTTTGGTAATTGTAGGGGATTCACTATGCAGATATGTAGACAGGAAACTCAGGCATAGAGTTAGAGGAAAATATTTTTTCCCTGGAGCAGGTATGAAGAAGGTGGATGAGTCAATAAATAGCTGGATTGAGAAAAAAGATGTTGTTTGTTTGATAGCTGGGGGAAATGACGTGCAGGATGGTAGAAGTGAAGAGCTGATTAGGTTGTATAGACAAGCCCTGGATAAGATTAGGAAAAGGGGTGCAGTTCCTGTGATGTGTGGTATTCTCCCTAGGCTTAGCCAAAGTTCAGAGTGGTGGTCTCGAGCTATAGGAGTAAATGCTAGGATGAAAGTCTTCTGTCGGGAGAATAATATAGGTTTTATAGACGGGTGGGATCACTTCACTAGTCGTAAGCATATGTATGCAAGGGATGGAGTGCATCTTTCTAATTCAGGTGTCTCGGTATTGGCTGGTATGATAGACAGAGAGGTAGGGGGGTTTTGTTAGACACAAATAATGAAATGATTAATACTTGTGCAGAGAAATTAGTCAGTAAGGGTTCAGTAAATAGTGGGTCAAATAACTGGGAGTCTAAGGATAAGAACCATTTGTTACATAGAACAAATATTAACAAAAAGAATAGCCACAAGAAGGGGGAAGCTAGAGAAAGTTTAAAAGTATATTATTCAAATAGCCGTAGTTTAGGTAACAAGATAGAAGAACTGAGAGCCATAGTATGTAGTGAGAGACCGGATATAATATGCATTAGTGAAAGTTGGATTAAATTAGAAAGCAAACACCTTAAAGCTGAGTACATAATTACAGGATATAAACTTTATAATGCTGATCGTAGTGCAGATAAAAGAGGGGGAGGGGTAATTATGTATATTAAAGATAGCCTCAGAAGCTGCATTAAGTCTGGAATTAAGACAAATCTAAATTCAGAAACCTTATGGGTTGAAATTAAAAATAATATAGAAAGTCTAGTTGTAGGAGTAGTCCACAGACCACCTGATCTAGATAATATAGAGTCGCAAGTTATATACGATGAAATTTCTAAAGTGACCAGGTCAAATAGAGTTTGCATTGTAGGCGATTTTAATTTTAGACATATTAACTGGGAAACCATAACAGGTGATAGTAGCTCTAAGGAGTTTTTGGAAGTAGTAGAAGACAATTTCCTTTCTCAGCATGTACATGAAGCAACACGGGGGGTGAATACACTAGATTTAGTTCTTAGTAATAGAGAGAATATGGTTACAAATTTAGAAGTTGGTGAAAAATTGGGCAACAGTGACCATGATTCCATTAGATTTAACATAATTTTCAAGGAAACTATAAAGGAAAATAAGAATATTGTTCCAAACTTTAGAGCAGGAGATTTTGAGGGCTTAAAAACTAAATTATCTAATGAGGTATGGGAAGGGATTTCTGGGGTACAGATGTGGGTAGTTAATCCAGCAGGTCAGGTCGCAGGTAGCGGATTACCCCGAAATTTGGGTACCACATGCCAAGGATTATCACAAGATAAGATCAATACATTAAATTCTCTCACAGGAAAGAACAGCAGCCCGTCAGTTAATATAAATTTGGATGAGGAATATAACAATTTTGTCATGACTCTTAAGAATAGTCAGAGAGACTATATTCCCATGAAACATTGCAGATCAAGAAAAAATGACCCTAAATGGATGAACAATAGAATAAAGAATCTTATAGGTATTAAAAGAGGAATATACAGGAAACTAAAAAGAGGTGAAGAGCAGGTGAGGCAGCAATATATACAGTTAAACAGGGAAGTTAAAAAGATAGTTACAGAGTCGAAAAGAAAATACGAAGTTCGAATAGCAGGAGAAGCTAAAGAAAATCCTAAAGGGTTTTATCAACATTATCAAACAAAATTTAAGGAAAAAGTCGGACCAATTGAAGTAGCCAATGGCCATATCACAGATGACGATAAAGTGATGTGTACATGTTTAAATGATTATTTCTTATCTGTATTTACAAATGAAAACTTGGAAAATATTCCGGAAGTAGAATCCATTTACAGAGACAGTCCCGATAATATACTTAGTTCAATAAATATTACGAGAGAGGAGGTAATAAAAGAAATAGATAAATTAAAGGCTCATAAATCTCCGGGACCTGATGGAATATATGCTAGAATATTAAAGGAATGCAAGGAAGAGCTTATTTGTCCTCTAACTGCATTATTTAATAATTCAATAAAATTAGGATCGGTACCCACGGAGTGGAAATTGGCAGATGAGGTACCAATATTTAAAAAAGGAGAACGTGTTAAAAAGAATAATTATAGGCTGGTAAGTTTAACGTCAACAGTGGGTAAGATTCTAGAATCCATAATTGCAAATAAAATAAGGGCACATCTAGAATTACACAGACTGATAAAACTTTCACAACACGGGTTTCTTAAGGGTTTTTCGTGCCTTACAAACTTACTGTCTTTTTATTCAGAAGTTTACGAGGCAGTAGATTGTGGCAAAGAATATGATACAATATATCTAGATTTTAGCAAAGCTTTTGATAGAGTTCCTCACAAAAGATTAGTTAAAAAGCTGGAAGCTCATGGTATAGGAGGAGCTGTGCTCAGATGGATCAAACAATGGTTAAAAGACAGAAAACAGAGGGTTTGCATAAATGGAGAGAAATCAGAGTGGGGCTCGGTTACAAGCGGTGTACCACAAGGCTCGGTACTGGGTCCTCTATTATTCATCGTATATCTAAATGATCTGGATTCGGATATCAGTAGTAACCTAAGTAAATTCGCAGACGACACTAAAATAGGTAGAACTATAAATGGAAAAGAAGACATTCATGCTTTACAGGAAGATCTAAATAGATTATCTGAATGGTCGGACAAATGGCAAATGGAATTTAATGTTGAAAAATGTAAAGTAGTTAAAATGGGTACTATAAAAGACAATACTAGTTATAAGCTAAATAACCATGAAATCATGAGTTCTCAGTGTGAAAGGGATTTGGGAGTTCTTGTGAGTAGTAGTCTTAAGCCAAGAGAGCAATTCACAGCAGTCAGAAATAAAGCAAACAGAATTTTAGGATTTATCTCAAGAAGCGTCAGCAATAGGACGGAAAAAGTTATTTTGCAGCTCTATCTTGCATTAGTTAGGCCCCATTTAGATTATGCTGTGCAATTCTGGTCACCCTATTATAGAATGGAAATTGAATCCTTGGAGAGAGTGCAACGAAGAATGACCAAGATGATACACAATATCAGAAATCTACCATATGAGGACAGATTAAAAAAACTTAATCTACATTCTCTAGAGAGGCGAAGAGTTAGGGGGGATATGATTGAAGTGTATAAATGGTTTAAAGGGATTAACAAGGGAGATATTAATAAATTTTTAAAAATTCATGATCAAACCAGAACTCGTAATAATGGATTTAAGCTTGATAAATTTAGGTTCAGAAGGGAAATTGGTAAAAATTGGTTTGGTAATAGAGTAGCTGATGCATGGAACAAGCTTCCTAGTATGATAGTAAATGCCAATACCTTAGACACCTTCAAATGTAGATTAGATAGACATATGACAGAGGTAGGGTGGGTATGAATAGGTTAGTGCTTATTAGAAAAATCATAAAAAGAAAAACAGAATAAATAAGTAGAGTAGAATAGAATAGGTTAGACATGCTGAAAATACAATTCAAAAATGGAGCTGCCTCGTGTGTGCCAGTAGGCATGTTGCAGTGTCCTCTATTCTTATGTTCTTATGTTCTTAACTAGACTTTCTATATTATTTTTAATTTCAACCCATAAGGTTTCTGAATTTAGATTTGTCTTAATTCCAGACTTAATGCAGCTTCTGAGGCTATCTTTAATATACATAATTACCCCTCCCCCTCTTCTATCTGCACTGCGATCAGCATTATAAAGTTTATATCCTGTAATTATGTACTCAGCTTTAAGGTGTTTGCTTTCTAAATTAATCCAACTTTCACTAATGCATATTATATCCGGTCTCTCACAACATACTATGGCTCTCAGTTCTTCTATCTTGTTACCTAAACTACGGCTATTTGTATAATATACTTTTAAACTTTCTCTAGCTTCCCCCTTCTTGTGGCTATTCTTTTTGTTAATATTTGTTCTATGTAACAAATGGTTATTATCCTTAGACTTCCATTTATTTGACCCACTATTTACTGAACCCTTACTGACTAATTTCTCTGCACAAGTATTATTCATTTCATTATTTGTATCTAACAAAACCCCCCTACCTCTCTGTCTATCATACCAGCCAATACCGAAACACCTGAATTAGAAAGATGCACTCCATCCCTTGCATACATATGCTTACGACTAGTGAAGTGATCCCACCCGTCTATAAAACCTATATTATTCTCCCGACAGAAGACTTCCATCCTAGCATTTACTCCTATAGCTCGAGACCACCACTCTGAACTTTGGCGAAGCCTAGGGAGAATACCACACATCACAGGAACTGCACCCCTTTTCCTGATCTTATCCAGGGCTTGTCTATACAACCTAATCAGCTCTTCACTTCTACAATTTTGCACGTCATTTCCACCAGCTATCAAACAAACAGCATCTTTTTTCTCAATCCAGCTATTTATTGACTCACCCACCTTCTTCATACCTGCTCCAGGGAAAAAATATTTTCCTCTAACTCTATGCCTGAGTTTCCTGTCTACATATCTGCATAGTGAATCCCCTACAATTACCAGAGAACGAGACTTATCTGGAGCATGGGTTACTCCGACCTTGGGAGACTTACCTAGGCTCTTGACCTGAGAGCTTTTCCCACTTCCATTTCTACGATCGCTAGTACACCTATCTGACTCTATGGGTCCTGAAGAATTACTGCCGCCACTGTCACATTCATCTCTAAGTGAACTAAATGAATTAGCAACTTGTAGTCGAAAAGTATCATTTTTCTTAAGAACCATCTTCGTTGAACCCTTATTCACAACTTTCCAGTCGTCTTCACTATTCAATTGTCCCTTCTTGGTTAACACCTCTACCTTACCTCTCAGATCCCTGTTCTCCTCTGCTAAGGATCTGACCTCCTGCCTGACTGCGGCCAACTCATTTCTTAAATTAAAAATGAGTTTGCTTGCGTCAGACGAGGACAAATCCCCAGCACAGCCACAAACAGCACCAACAACGACACCACCACCAACACCACTACCACTAACACCACCAGCACAAAGAACACCACCACTCTCCATTGTACTAAGTATGGTCAAGACTAGAGCTACTGGAAGCACGTCCTTACTGGATGAACCCAGGAACTAAACTCTAATGAACCCAGGAACTAAACTGATGAACCCAGGAACTAAACTGATGAACCCAGGAACTAAACTGATGAACCCAGGAACTAAACTGATGAACCCAGGAACTAAACATACATACATACATACATACATACATACATACATACATACATACATACATACACACACACACATACATACATACTTACACACACACACATACACACACACATTCACATACACATACACACACACATACACACACACACATACACACATACACACACACATACACACACACATACACACATACATACATACATACATACACACATACATACATGCATACATACATACATACATACATACATACATACATACATACATACATACATACATACATACATACATACATACATACATACATACATACATACATACATACATATATATATATATGGGCTCCCTCGTCTTTGCCCATAGAGCAAAGTAATCCCCTCATTGTGTTCTATTTTTTATGTCGGCTACCCCCCAATTAAAGGGGGAAACAGCCAAGGTAGATAGATAGATATATATTATGCTCGATCGCTTGTAGTTTTCTCTACAAAGTCTCTGCAAATCCTATAATCGAGTGTGTGTCGTTTCAAACCCAAAATAATCATTACAAAGCTATTGACTTTCTATAATCTCTGACGAAACTTTATAGACACCAAATTGCTTGTAACTGTTATTCCACATGTGATTAATTACTGGAATATCGGGTGATTATCACCAAGCCTTTTCAGCCGATAAAAGAGCTGCGTTAAGCCTGGCTAATTGGCCAAAAAAAAAAAGGTGGATTACATTCAACGTGAATGAGGAATTAGCTGCGATAAACACCCTGTATATTTCAATGGTAACTGATTTAGCATAGCACGTTTTGTCATTAATAAACATAATTAGCAATTAATAAACTTTTTAAATATTTTTTGCTAACATTACATAATATTAAGTCTATTATTTTTTCTACTTTTTTTAATATTTTAACTAACAATTTTTAATGTTAAATGTTCTTATAGTTATTTTCAATTAACTTCAATAAATCTTAAAACCATTTTCAACACTTATTTTCAGGTTATGCTGTTTATTAGTGAATAAGGTTTTAACCAATTTCATCTACCAACAATTTACCTGTTGTTGTTCCGGTTTTACGTCACGGACTCCCTTTTCTGCCAAGGGCTAGGATGGTTGCCTTCTTGCGAAAGACTTGTTTTGGCAGATGTAATCCTTACCCTGAGTGTATGCCCTTGCTAACCTCAGACCGTGACGGGGCGCGAACCCTCGACCATATGCCATCAATATTAAATCATCTTAACATTTTAATCAAACTTAGATAATCCAGATCTCATGGAATTATAAAGAAAATCATCTTTGTGACCTAGGATATTCTAATTTCGAATATCAATGTTGGTTTGTATCCCTTCGTAAGGGGGTGGCAGAGTCAAGGCACATACAGTTGGATCGCAAATTATTTATGTATCAAGAGGCTTTGGATATAGGATAACACATTAAGGATTACTAATAACTGCAAAACATTAAAAAAAAAAGGAATAACTCATCTAAAAACTCCAAGAATTCACTCAGTTTTAATTTTCAACGTTGCGAATTAATATCCTTTTAATGTAAAAGGTAAAAAAAAACACGTGCAAGCATACACCCACATAAAAGATATCACACCGATTTGCGAACAAACTTCTAATTCTGCAAAAAAAAAAAGTAAAAAGAAAAACGCACAATTACAAGCGGACAAATATAAAAAAAAAGAAAACTCCACAGGTATACAATTAAACTTCTATTTCTGCAGAGATAAAACACACACACACACACACACACACACACACACACACACACACACACACACACACACACACACACACACACACACACACACACACACACACACACACACCCACATGCTTTAAAAGACTACACACCTCTACAAAAAAAAATCTTCTGCAAGAAGGAAAAACACAAATACACACACACGTGCAAACAAAACTATATATACATTTCAACAAACTAATATCTACATCATACATAAATATATATACATTACCCCATTCCCCTTATAAGTGGAGTGGCAGAGCAACACGTAGTCACCACGTTCCACACATACCTCAACTACTCTTAGCTCCTTGAGGATAAAGGGTGGCCACAATCCCCCTACCACCCTGACTGGGCCACCCACAAGGTAGACGGGCAAGGATATTCTGCAGCGAGGCCCGACAGCTGCAGCTGGTTTACCCCCATTGCTTCATCAAATGGCAACTCCCCTCACCCTCTTCCATCACATTTCACTGAGCTGGTAGGTGTGAAAAATCACTTTTGCCCGTGTCACCTATACGCAAACTTCTTCCAATCATTTCTATCTCCTGAACGCTCTCTTCCCTGCTTGACTGACATTCCACGTGCATCCAACTCCCTTTTCACGCCATCCATCCATGTTATTCTAGATCTACCTTTTGGTCTTACTCCAAGCACTTCTGCACTTCACACTCTCTTCGCTATTCGTTCATCACTCATCCTTTCCATGTGTCCAAACCAACTTGATACTCTCTGATCTACCCTATGCAATAACCATCTATTAACACCCATTATCAGCCTGATCTCCTCATTTCTCAATCTATTCTAGATACACCAATCATACATCTCATACACCTCATCTCCAAGACATTCAACTTTTTTTTTATCCTCTCTTGCCTGCCAAGTCTCTGCTCCATACAATGTTGTCGGCACAATCTCACCTTAATATGACCTTTTCTTTGCATTCATTCCCAATACTCATTTCTCATCACACTTTTCAACCCAACTAGACATTTACTGACTTCATTTATTCTATAAGTTACCTCTGTATCCATTTGTTCATTCCTTAATAAGTGCAATCCCAGATATTTAAAATGCTTAGCTTCTTCAAGCATCTCAGCATTCACTCCTACATTCATTCTACCAACGATAACATTCGTTGTGCATTTCATGACTTTACTTTACCAATATTCACTCGCAACTTATTTCTTTCACACATCCTAACAAACTCAGTCTCCAAGCGATGCCTTTCATTCTCAGTATCAGACACAAATGCTGTCCACAACCTTTCATATTCATCCACTAATTCCAAGCCTTTGTCTAATACTCCTTCACTTAGTTCACTTACCTCCCCATCCATATACACATTAAACAACCACAGCAATACTACAAAACCATGATGTACTCTACATTCACCTCAAACCAGTCACTCATACCATTCCCGACTCTCACACATGCTCTACTATTTATGTAAAAACTCTTCATAGCATTCATCAAACTTCCACTTATTCCATACAGCCGCAACACACTCCACAACGCCTCTCTAGCAACCCTGTCATATGCTTTCTCTAACTACAAAAAGGCCCAAAAAGTGTCCCTACCTTTCTCCAAGGACTTTTCACACATCTGTCTTCCCACAAACACCTGATCCACACATTTTCTTCCTCTCCTGAACCCACACAGTTTTTCCATATCAATCTCTCAGAACCCTTTTTAATTCTCTCAATTAACACTCTTTTATATATCTTACCACTACACTCGACAAATTAATTTATCTAAAACTACTACACTCATGCTTATCTCACTACACATGCACTCCCCCAATCAACTGGGACACGCTCTTTCCTAAAACATGCATTCAACAACCTAACCATCGTTCCCCTAATGCCTCCCCACCGTTCTGCTAATGCCTCCCCAACTTTTGACAGGTATTTAACATGACACCCATCTATCCCTGGTGTTTTACCTGCTTTCATTACTCTCGCTGCCAAAAGTACCTTCTCTTCTGTTATTTCTCTACCACTGTCATTACCTAAAATCGGCATTCTCCTTTCCTTTCCCGCAGCCACAACCTCTGCCTCTCTATTATCTTTCTCATTTAGAAGTTCATTGAAATACTTAACCCATCTCTCTCACCTTCATTTCGTCTACTAGCAATTGCCCAGCTGCTCCTTTCACCCTCTCCTCCATATTAGACTCATCTTTCCTCACTCCTTTCACTTCCTTCCCAAACATTTTTAAATTCCTTTCAAAACTCTCAGAGAAGATCCTACCCCATATTACGTCCACTTCTCTCTCTGCCTCCCTCACCACGCACTATGCTAACCTCCTATTTGCAGCATACCTTTTATATGCTTCAACGTTACCTATCTGCAACCATACCTCAAATGCCTGCTTCTTTTCAGCCACAATTTCACTCACCTCCTCATTTCACCATTCACAACGTTTCCTTTTACTCCCTCCTGTTACTCCCCTTTCACACACTGCCTCTGCACACTTCATAACTTCCTCCTTGAAACAACTCCATTCTTCTTCCACTCCCTCTTCCACTTTCTCTTTCACTGCATTCCACACATTCCTCAAACTAGCCTTATACTCACAGTCTTTCTTATTCATAGTCAATTCACTTACTTTTAGCACCTCTCTTCATCTCTCGTTTCTCATCTTTCTCTACTTTTTTGCCACCCTCACTCTACTTTCCACTAAATAATGATCATATATTCTACCAGTAGCTCCTCCCAGTACATTCACATCCAATACTCTTTCAATCACCCTCCTGTCCACCACAACATAATCCATTAATATTTTGTCCATTATCTTTCCATTATCTACTCTGACCCACGTATACTTATGCACGTCCTTCTTAACCTATATTAGCAGAGGTAAAAACAAATAAAAAAAAATAAAAATAAATAAAAACAAGCAGCCAAAAATTACACACAAACACACACACACTACAGTTCTACGAACGTAAGTCTATTTCAGCAAAGGCATGAACACACAAATATGCACAAAGAAAATTGAACGATTAAAAATCCTGTCACTCTTCAGCCTCCCCCCCCCCCTGTCCTGCAAATTCATTACTTGAATTCCAGTTTTCCTATTTTAGTCATTTTCCCCCATTTCTGCCTACGATATTCCAAGTCGTAAAAAATATAGAGAATATGAAAACTATTTTCACAAAAAATGTTTTCACGATTAATAGCGAGCAGCATTTTCTTCTCTCTCTCTCTCTCTCTCTCTCTCTCTCTCTCTCTCTATATATATATATATATATATATATATATATATATATATATATATATATATATATATATATATATATATATATATATATATATATATATATATATATATATATATATATATCTCTTTTATGGTTAATCCTGTTTCCACAAATTTCCTTTATGGTTTCCCCTTTTAATCGCTTTTGAGATCAAAGGGGAACACGCGAGTAAAAATAATAATACTTTTAAAAACCTACTGTTCTTTTTTATTGGATTTATACTGAATATTATGCTTTTATAAACCCCTTACTGTCTGTATTTCTCTTTCACTTAAAAACCTACAATTAACACAAAACACATGTGCCAGAAGTAAGTTCGAAGCATTAAAGATATAGAGAAAGAAAGAAACACTATAACATGAATTATTGCAGGTGTCTAATAAAACACTGGATATGTTAAGCTAATACTTCAATGGCCAATCAGATCTAAGCAAAGATGGTAAAAGAGAGAGAGAGAGAGAGAGAGAGAGAGAGAGAGAGAGAGAGAGAGAGAGAGAGAGAGAGAGAGAGAGAGAGAGAGAGAGAGAGAGAGAGAGAGAGAGAATTAGGAATATAAAGAGATGACAAAAATTCTGTAAAGCAATAAAAATAATAAAGCAAAATGCTTTTCAACTTTTTTTATATTAATCAACCCTCTACCTATCACATGTCATCGACTCAAAAATACTTCTACGTAAATGTTAAATCACCGATGTACAAATAACGAGAAGTAGAGTTAAAATACTCTGTAATCAAGGAATGGAGGAGACACTCCAAGAGATTACACTTTACCTCTACCAATCTGACAGTAAGACTCTATTGATCATGGCCGTACCCTGAAGAATGGTTCTATTTCTCAAAGAACTCGATCTCTTGAGTCTTCCTAGAAGCAACAAACAAGTGGAAAAGAAAAAATCCTTGTTTTAAAGCTACTTCATCTTGCAGGTTGAAAGGAAGATTGCAGGAAAAAAAAAAGGAACGATTTTAAAAACTCTTTTTTTTTTTTTTAGAGAGAGAGAAAAAGGAAAGAGGGACAAATAGCTGATCTATTCTCACTACATTCAAATGTTTCTTTTATACATAAGAATTAAGTAGTCGTTTTATGTCACTATTACTCGCCAATCGAATGGGGGTGGACATTGACAGACTGGATTTGGGGAATGAAGGTTGAGTGCTTTTCTTATCGCCCAGCGATGGGCTCGGAAGCGGTAGTTTCCGTGGCAAAATGGTAGCGTTTGCGATTCTGAGGCGGCAGGTCGAGGGTTCGCGCCCCGTCAAGGACTGAGGTTAGTGAGGGCATACACTCAGGGTAACGATTACATCTGCCAAAACAAGTAATTCGTAAGAAGGCAACAGTCCTAGCCCTTAGTAGAAAAGGGAGCTCGTGACGTAAAAACCGAATCGATGGGCTCGGAAGTGGATTTGTCACATCCCGAAGCTGGTGCTCTAACTCCTGCTCCACCTTATTGTCCCCACAAAAACTCAAAAGCATGCAGGTTAAAAATTCACTTTCCACACTCAGAATTAAGGTACAAATCAATATAAATATGTTTTTCAACCAATATCTAACTGTAGGACGCTACAGATCTGGGTCACCCACTACAAAAAAAAAAAGTAACATAAGGCCTGATCTACATTAGGTAACATCCCAAAGGGCGCGATCCACAGAGAGGTAACTTTCCGAAGGAGTCGATCTCTGGAGGATTTTTCAGAACCAGCAACTAAAATAAAGAGAAAAACCTTAAATTATCATCTAAAACCACTTCGTGCTGCAAGTTGCAAGGGAGATTATGCTGAAAAGGGAAACAATTCTGAAAGCAAATTCAGCTTTGGTTGAGGCGAAGAGGAAGTCGGAGTAGAGACATCTCATTAGATTTAAGATTGGGATTGTTTATTTCATAGCTACACAGTGGCTTCAACGTGTAGTCACCGTGGCTCAAGCGGGAGCTTCCGCGACTCTGAGGCGACAGGTCGAGGGTTCGCGCCCCGTCACGGACTGAGGTTAGCAAGGGCATGCACTCAGGGTCCCGATTACAGCTGTCAAAACAAATCCTTCGCAAAAAGGCAACCATCCTAGCCCTTAGTAGAAAAGGGAGTCCGTGACGTAAAACCGTAAAACAGTGGCTTCAGTGTGCAGTCAATCAAATCTTTCCCCTTTCCCCTTCAGGAGTCGCCATAATGACTCAATCATCTCCATATCGCCTTATCTCGCACGACTTCTTCCGTCATAAAACACCATGTCCTCTCTCACCACATCCATCAACTTTCCTCTTTGGCCTATCTGTCTCCTTCCAGTCTAACAGCTCCATTCACGGCATTCTTATCTCAACATACCCTCTACATCCCTCCCTAGCACATGCGCAACCATCTCAGCATAGTATTGTTTTTTTCGGTTTTACGTCACGGACTCCCTTTTCTACCAAGGGCTAGGAAGGTTGCCTTCTTGCGAAGGACTTGTTTTGGCAGATGTAATCGTTACCCTGAGTGCATGCCCTTGCTAACCTCAGACCGTAGTCGGGCTTGAACCCTCGACCTGACGCCTCAGAGTCGCGGACGCTACCGCTTGAGCCACGGTAACTACTCATCTCAGCATAGTATATAACTAAATATATATCCTTATGTCAAATGTGAGGTGCTTATCACAAGGTTTCAGTTTCATCTATGAATCAGAATCATCTCCTGCATAAAGAAAGGTATTTTTATTCATTGAAAAGGATTCTTAGAATAAAAAGAACAATTATCCAAGATGCAATTTGCATGCCAATTCTAACAGGAGAATGATTTAAGGCGAGAAGAATAGTTCAGAAAACTCTTTTTGAACTTACATGCTTTTTTTTCCTAAATAAGAGGGAAGCTGAGCCTAGACAATAAAAAAGTAGTTAAAATAATGATTATAGGGAATTACACTCTCAATGGTTCCTAAATATTGTACAAGTCAGTATTGCACTATCATGATAGGAATGTAAATGTTACACAAGGTTTAGAGAGCGTGATCCAGATATTTCCTTTGAAAAGTGCTTAGAGAGAGGTTCTCCCATCGAAGTACAGGGCTCTTCGCCAGAAATAATCTTTAAATATTCGTATTATATATATATATATATATATATATATATATATATATATATATATATATATATATATATATATATATATATATATATATATATATATATATATATTATTTATATATATATATATATATATATATATATATATATATATATATATATATATATATATATATATATATATATATATATATATATATATATATATAAATATATATATATATATATATATATATATATATATATATATATATATATATATATATATATATATATATATATATATATATATATATATATATATATATATATAATTCGTATATGTGTTCAAGAAGAAGTTACCTAGAATTTTTCCTTAAAACACGCACACGTTTTAAAACACACACTCACAGTTTGCTCACATGAAAAAGCGAGGATAAATTCATATAATATAATCAGCGGGAAAATAAAAGCTCCAGAAGGAGACAATGGAGGGGAGGGTTTAATAAAGACTGCGGAAGCTCATTAACTCGACTCTTTTATTAAAGAGTTTTTGTTAGAAAATGAGAAACTTCCATTTTTTTTTTTTATTCTTTAAGCAAAAGTTAATCTTAAATAATTAGAAAATAAATGAATAAAAATATTACATTGTGTCTCTGGTGGTAAGGCAGACACCCACACAGACTTTGTGCGCATGTTGTTCTTGATGTTGTTGTTTGTGGTGTTATTTTCATTATTAATCCCCTATCCAATGGGGGTGGACATAGATAGGTAGGACTCCGTAGGAGCTTTGGAATTTTGCTGGATGCCATGCTAATGCCCAGTGAAGGGTAGGAACTCGGTTTTGTCACTTCACGAGTCGAGTATGTTCACCACTGCCACCGAGACCCTCAACAAAAGTCCTTGTGTGATTAGGAGGTAAATAAAGAGGACATTTTTTTGTTCCTCTCTCCATAAGTCTTCGGGCAGTAGGAGACGACTAAAAAGGATACCTATATTAATGGGAAAAACTATTATTCTTTTATTCTCTGTGAATCGTAGAATATAACTAAGTAGTAATTTCTTAATGAATGACAGAGAGAGAGAGGAGAGAGAGAGAGAGAGAGAGAGAGAGAGAGAGAGAGAGAGAGAGAGAGAGGAGAGAGAGAGAGGAGAGAGAGAGAGAGAGAGAGAGAGAGAGAGAGAGAGAGAGTCAAAGTCAAAGTCAAAGTCAAAAACTTTATTCCATCAAAAATGGCTATTACATGATAATTAATCTAATTACAAATTACAATGTAAAATGTCAAAATAAAACAAATGAAATTTGCAAAGCACAAAATCAAATATTTACACATTAAAATAAGCATACGTACACTTCGTCTACCCAATGGGAGGATAATAATGAGACTAAAAATCACTTATTAAGTAGGTGATTTAAAAGATGAGATTTAAATGAGGGTAATGTTTGGCAGCTTCTTAAGTTTGCGGGTAAAGAGTTCCAAAGTCTCGGGGCCCATTACATTTAAGGCTCTTGCCCCCAATATCAGTGGAAGTTCTGGGCACGTAAAAAAGAATTTCTGATATCTGGTGTTGACGTTATTGATACGCACTTGATTAACTGTTGGCAATGAGAAGAGCCATTCCGGTAATATTCCATGATTTATTTTAAAAAACTAAAAGACAGATATTATATATAGACTACTTCATGTCCCATCCTTAGCCAACCCAATCTCTCAAAGAGGGGGAGTCACGTGATCATATTTATGCACCCCCCCTATGGCAACTCTTGCAGCAAAATTCTGGAGCCTTTTCACTCGTAACATCTGGGTCTTAGTCGTGGAACCCCAAACACTCAGACAGTAGTTGGACCCAACTCAGACAGTAGTTGGATACTAACAATTTACCCTACTACAATCAGGCTCGAATCTTTCATAGACTCTGTTCAAGTAAATAAGGGTCCCGTTCACTTTTTTATGTAGTTCATCGATATGAAAATTAAATGTCATGGTACTGTCCATAATAGACTCCTAGATTTTTAACCTTATTAGATGGGAAGAGTGAAACATTGTTGAAATTTATACTGATGTTCTCAGGAATGCGGGAGAGGTATTGATTTGATCCAAAAATAACAAATTTAGTTTTATTTTCGTTCAGTAAAAGACCATTACTGTTAAAATAACTTTTGGCACAGTTTAATATATCTTCAGCCCTTTTTAAGATTTCAGGAATTCTATCAATGTCACCAGTAAGCATAATCTGGGTGTCATCAGCATACATAACAAGTAGGCAATCTCTTATAAATTGAGGTAAATCATTAACATATATTAGGAAAAGCAGAGGACCCAAAATTGAACCCTGAGGAACGCCAAAACTGATATCTAAAGAAGAAGAGAGAGTCGAGCCCATTCGAACTGATTGAATTCGATCTTTCAGATAATTTTCGAACCAAAATGAGTCAACATGAACTTTGGAAAGTTTTCTCATTAGAATTTGATGGTGTACACTGTCAAATGCTTTAGACAAATCTAACAATAATAAAAGTGATATTTTCTTATTTTCAATATTACTATAAATTTTATCAGTAATTTTAAGTAGGGCCGTCTCGGTCGAAAGTTTAGGCCGAAAACCGTGTTGTTCTTCACATAATAGACAATTTGATTCAAGGAAATTTATTAACTGGGTGGCAACTACCTTCTCAAGTATTTTAGACAGAATGCTGAGAGGAGAGATTGGCCTATAATTTTCAACATTATTAGTATCTCCACTCTTAAAAACGGGGATGATATAGGGATGCTTCCAGAGGTTAGGATAAATGCCTGTAACAATGGATGTATTAACAATGACTAAAATGAAAAATACTGTAACTGGCAATGAGTCAATTAGGAAGCGAAGTTGTATCCCATCGGAACCACAAGAGTTTGTTGGTTTGAGGTTCTTTATGATAAGAATAAGTGTGACTAAATCGATTGGGTGCGGTCTAAAATTATTGATAATATTTCTTTCAGCTGGAGGCTGGCAATTATGTGGTTGATTAATAATCAAGTCATTATTATCTTGGGACTTTTCATATGTGGACTTACCTATTTCAGCAAAATACTTATTAAAATCATTCACTCGCTTTTCCACATTATCACTGAGAAGGTCAGAATTTTCTAAGATTTCCTTATTTGCAGGAATTATTCTTTTTATAACATTCCAAGTTCCTTTGATATTTCCCCTATACTTGGAAAATTCTTCCCTGAAATGATTTTTCTTCTTTTCGGACAACATTGTTTTAGTAAGGTTTCTTTCTCTTCTATAGGCTCTTTCCATCTCGGAGTTTTGTCTATCAGATTTAAATTGCCTTAGGAGGTCATCTCTCCTTTTCATTTGCTCTTTTAACTGAGAGTCAATCCACGGGGCAGGAGGGCGTGTCATGACTTTGGTTGTAAGAGGGGCACATTCATTTAAACATCTCGTAAAAACATCAGTAAAAGTAGAAACTTGATAATTTACACAATCTGTAGTTAGTATTGAATTTAAAATCTTGTATTCATTAAGAAGAGTGTCGCAGAAACAATTTTGAGAATAATTCTCAAGAGATCGGAAAGTTTTAACAATTGGCGGTCTCTTTTCCTTCCTGACATTAACTGAGAGAGAGAGAGAGAGAGAGGAGAGAGAGAGAGAGAGAGAGAGAGAGAGAGAGAGAGAGAGAGAGAGAGAGAGAGAGAGAGAGAGAGACGACTAAATGGAATATCTTATTTGCAGTGGAGCTAGAATTCAGCGAGACTTAAATGATATTCCTTTAAGCAGTGGAGAGAGCATTCGTAAGAGGCTGCTAAAAGTGATATTCAAGATGATGGGTGAGAAAGAAGGACACTCTCCTTTGCCCAAAGTGCAGTAAGAGGCAACTTAAATGGACAACGCTTCTTGGGGGGCAAGGCCATGATCTTGCTTTTGTATTTAAAAAGTGTCGTAATATGCTTGGTGATAATGAAAAAAAAAATTCCAACCCCGAATGCTGTAGGAGTTGAATAAATGAGATATCCCTGAAAGTATGATGATAATAATAATGCATTGTTTTAAGTGTCACAATTAGTCCCTTTTCGAACTGGGGTGAACACAGGCACGTTAGAGCTGGGGAAGTAAGATTGAATGTCGTTCCAACGCCCCTCGGTGGGATTTAACCAGAATTAGTCGGCTACCGACTCTCACACCCTACCACTGAGCTATTGCGCTCCCTCTCCAAGGCTGAAACACACACCACTGACATATATCCAGTTAAAGTTAAAGTTAAAGTTTGATGGGTTTTAGCCCTCCTTTCAGAGGCGTCGCCCCTGCTCTGGCGGGCGTCAGCCGGTGCAAGCCCCAACCCCACACTGTGAT
>JAXCGZ010019514.1:0-35000 GCA_037179515.1 Halocaridina rubra
TAATAATCCTTTATTCCAATGTACATTGGGTATTTAAATAAGATACATATATATTCCAGATAGACATCTGTGGTGTACGATATAGACATACTAAAACAAACAAATCATAAAGATGAGTGTACCATTAAAATTTACAAGTAAAATCTTCCTTTAAGAGCAACTTCTTAAGATTATATTTAAAAGTATACACTGAACCAGCATTTTTTAGTTCTCTGGGAAGCTGATTATATAAATGAGGTCCACGAATGTTTATATCTCTTGAGCCAATATCAGTTTTAGACCTTCGTACTAATAAATCTTCCCCTTGACGGGTAGTTAACCCGGTAACTGAGCTTACTGTAGAAAAATTATACAAGCAATCAGGAATATTGTTTCTTAGTATATTAAAAACAAAGGTACATATATCAAAAACATATTTATCTCTAATCTTTATCCATTCTAGATCTTTTAAAACAGGAGAGATGTGCTCGTATTTTCTTACATTGCCAACAGCCACTCGTGCTGCAAAGTTTTGTAACTTTTGTATTCTTTGTAATTGAGTCTTATTTGTACATCCCCAAACTTTGAGACAGTAATTAATTAAACTCATAGCTAAGGACTGGACAATTATTATACGAGTTGATGTTTCAAATGAGTCTTTTACCCTATTTAGATATATTAGAGTACCCATTACTTTTTTATAAATTTCATCTATATGCATTTCAAAATTCATGTAACGGTCAAAATAGACACCTAGGTTCTTTACCGAGTTCATTGGCTTAATGATATTACCGTTAAAATTTATATGAAGATTGTCATCAACTTCTGATAATAATTGTCTGGATCCGATAAGAATAGATTGGGTTTTAGTTTCATTAAGTAACAGACCATTTTTTAGAAAGTAACGTTTAGCCATATACAAAATTTCTTCTGCTCTACGAATAATATTTTCTAAATCATTAATTTCTCCTTCAATTAAGATTTGAGTATCGTCAGCATATTGAATGACATAACAGTTAGGTAAATATTTTACTAGATCGTTTACATATATTAGAAAAAGTATAGGTCCTAGGATCGATCCCTGAGGGACCCCAAACAATACCTTCTTGCGACTTGAGACTACATCTTTTATTCTGACTGACTGGTAGCGGTTTTTTAAATAGTTCTCGAACCAGCTTGGGTCAATGTTCATTTTTTTGCATTTTTCTAATAGAGTGGTATGGTGTACACTATCAAAAGCTTTAGAAAGATCGAGTAGTAGTAGCAATGATATTTTCTTATTATCTATATTTTTGTATATTTCATCTGATATTTTCAATAAGGCGGTTTCAGTTGATAATTTTGGCCTGAAACCGTGTTGACTTTTTGCAATAAGTTTATTTTTTTCAAGAAACTCACTTAACTGATTTGCAACAATCTTTTCAAGTATCTTTGATAAAATTGGTAGTAAAGAGATTGGTCTATAGTTAGAGACGTCGTCAGGATTTCCATTTTTAAAACCAGGAATTACATGGGGATTTTTCCATAAATCTGGGTAGATATTGGTAACTATGGAAGTATTGATTATTACCGTCAGATAATAAGCTATTACAAATAATGAATCTCTAATAAAACGAAAACAAATTCCATCTGATCCATATGCATTAGAGTCTTTCAGATTTTTTATTACTAAGATTACTGTATTACAATCTACTGTAGTAGGGTTAAAGACATCATTACTTCTATTGAATGCACTATGTTCTTGAACATTATTATTATTATTACTACCATCATCACTATTATCATTACCATTATTACCACCATCATTATTATTTACACCATTATCAACATTTCTATTATTATTACTACTACCATCATCATTATTATTACCACCATTACTATTATTGATTTCATTTATTATTTCTTTTTTTGTTTTTTCAAATGTTTTTTTCCCCACTTCAGCGAAAAAATTATTGAACTCTTCTGCTTTAGCACTTACATCTACCTCATCGGGTATAATTGATATGTTACTACTTTTATTACAGTTATTGGAAAGCATGGTTTTAGCAATTTTCCATGTATCAGAGATATTGCCTTTAGCGTTTTGAAATTCATTTTTGTAATACTGTTTCTTACTGTTACTTAATAATGATTTTACTTGTTTCTTATGCTCTGTAAACTTTTCTCTTAAAGGGATATTATCTCTTTGTAGTTTTACTTCATTTTGCAGTTTGTCTCTTTCTTTCATAATGTTTTTTATGTCATCTGTTATCCAAGGAGCGGGGGGACGAAATATTTCTCTTGTCACGAGTGGTGCACATCGATCTATACATGATGATAAGACACTGGTTAAAATATTTACTTGTGTATTAATATTATCGGTATATAGAATTTCATTTAATTTATGTACTTCATTCATAAGTAAACTACAAAGTAATTCTTGTGAATAATTTCTTAAGCATCTGAATGTTTTAAAGATTGGTTGTCTCTTTGGTTTGCGAATATTTAGGGACGTTACAATTTCCTCGTGGTCTGCTATAGGGCTTGGCATTACGTCACACTTAGTTATCATATGTTTGGAGTTTGTTATTACTAGATCGATTTGGGAAACTGAAGTGGGAGTGATTCTAGTTGGTTTATTTATAATCTGTTCTAGATTTAAATTCTTAATAAGTCTACTCATTTTATTTTCTCTTTTTAGTTGATCATCATTAAAATCGCCATATATAAAAGCTGGTTTGTTTTTTAAAATTATCTCCTTAAAAACGTCCAAAATATAGCTAAAAGAGGTTACCGAGGCTTTGGGGTGGCGGTACACGCAGCCTATGATAATAGAAGGAAACTTTTTATGTTGGACAGAGATCCATTTATCTTCCACTCCTTCGTGCTTCTCAGTTTCAAGATTTAGTTCAGTGGCCTTCAAATAATTTTTAACATATAAACATACACCTCCACCTCTACCACTGTCATAGCGATAAATATTATATGAAGGAATATTAATAAATGCAAAGCACAAAAACAAAAAATTTACACATTAAAATATGAATACGTACACTTCGTCTACCCAATGGGAGGATAATAATGAGACTAAAATCACTTAAGTAGGTGATTTAAAAGATGAGAGAGAGAGAGAGAGAGAGAGAGAGAGAGAGAGAGAGAGAGAGAGAGAGAGAGAGAGAGAGAGAGAGAGAGGAGAGAGAGAGAGAGAGAGAGAGAGAGAGGAGAGAGAGAGAGAGAGGAGAGAGAGAGAGAGAGAGAGAGAGAGAGAGAGTCAAAGTCAAAGTCAAAAACTTTATTCCATCAAAAATGGCTATTACATGATAATTAATCTAATTACAAATTGCAATGTAAAATGTCAAAATAAAACTAATGAAATTTGCAAAGCACAAAATCACAAAATTTACACATGATAATTAATCTAATTACAAATTACAATGTAAAATGTCAAAATAAAACTAATGAAATTTGCAAAGCACAAAATCAAAAAATTTACACATTAAAATATGCATACATACACTTCGTTTACCCAATGGGAGGATAATAATGAGACTAAAATCACTTATTAAGTAGGTGATTTAAAAGATGAGATTTAAGTGAGGGTAATGTTTGGCAACTTCTTAAGTTTGCGGGTAAAGAGTTCCAAAGTCTCGGGCCTATTACATTTAAGGCTCTTGCCCCAATATCAGTGGAAGTTCTGGGCACGTAAAAAGAATTCTGATATCTGGTGTTGACGTTATTGATACGCACTTGATTAACTGTTGGCAATGAGAAGAGCCATTCCGGTAATATTCCATG
Source organism: Halocaridina rubra (assembly GCA_037179515.1). NCBI lineage: Eukaryota > Metazoa > Arthropoda > Malacostraca > Decapoda > Atyidae > Halocaridina > Halocaridina rubra. Next base: position 3,754 of record JAXCGZ010019514.1, read on the forward strand.
ATTTATTTTAAAAACTAAAAGACAGATATTATATATGAACTTCATGTCCATCCTTAGCCAACCCAATCTCTCAAAGAGGGGAGTCACGTGATCATGTTTATGCACCCCCCCTATGGCAACTCTTGCAGCAAAATTCTGGAGCCTTTTCACTCGTAACATCTGGGTCTTAGTCGTGGAACCCCAAACACTTAGACAGTAGTTGAGAATACTTAAAATCAATGTTTGTACTACAATTACCCTACAATCAGGCTCGAATCTTTCATAGACTCTGTTCAAGTAAATAAGGGTCCCGTTCACTTTTTTATGTAGTTCATCGATATGAAAATTAAATGTCATGGTACTGTCCATAATAACTCCTAGATTTTTAACCTTATTAGATGGGAAGAGTGAAACATTGTTGAAATTTATACTGATGTTCTCAGGAATGCGGGACAGGTATGGATTTGATCCAAAAATAACGAATTTAGTTTTATTTTCGTTCAGTAAAAGACCATTACTGTTAAAATAACTTTTGGCACAGTTTAATATATCTTCAGCCCTTTTTAAGATTTCAGGAATTCTATCAATGTCACCAGTAAGCATAATCTGGGTGTCATCAGCATACATAACAAGTAGGCAATCTCTTATAAATTGAGGTAAATCATTAACATATATTAAGAAAAGCAGAGGACCCAAAATTGAACCCTGAGGAACGCCAAAACTGATATCTAAAGAAGAAGAGAGAGTCGAGCCCATTCGAACTGATTGAATTCGATCTTTCAGATAATTTTCGAACCAAAATGAGTCAACATGAACTTTGGAAAGTTTTCTCATTAGAATTTGATGGTGTACACTGTCAAATGCTTTAGACAAATCTAACAATAATAAAAGTGATATTTTCTTATTTTCAATATTACTATAAATTTTATCAGTAATTTTAAGTAGGGCCGTCTCGGTCGAAAGTTTAGGCCGAAAACCGTGTTGTTCTTCACATAATAGACAATTTGATTCAAGGAAATTTATTAACTGGGTGGCAACTACCTTCTCAAGTATTTTAGACAGAATGCTGAGAAGAGAGATTGGCCTATAATTTTCAACATTATTAGTATCTCCACTCTTAAAAACGGGGATGATATAGGGATGCTTCCAGAGGTTAGGATAACTGCCTGTAACAATGGATGTATTTACAATGACTAAAATGAAAAATACTGTAACTGGCAATGAGTCAATTAGGAAGCGAAGTTGTATCCCATCGGAACCACAAGAGTTTGTTGGTTTGAGGTTCTTTATGATAAGAATAAGTGTGACTAAATCGATTGGGTGCGGTCTAAAATTATTGATAATACTTCTTTCAGCTGGAGGCTGGCAATTATGTGGTTGATTAATAATCAAGTCATTATTATCTTGGGACTTTTCATATGTGGACTTACCTATTTCAGCAAAATACTTATTAAAATCATTCACTCGCTTTTCCATATTATCACTGAGAAGGTCAGAATTTTCTAAGATTTCCTTATTTGCAGGAATTATTCTTTTTATAACATTCCAAGTTCCTTTGATATTTCCCTTATACTTGGAAAATTCTTCCCTGAAATGATTTTTCTTCTTTTCGGACAACCTGTCTAGGTCTTTGTCATAGATGGTCAATGTCTGTCTCTGTCTCTGTCTCTGTTAGAGACGGTCTCTAACTCTTTCTTTGTCTGAGACCGTCTATGTCTTTGTGTCTGTCTCTGTGAGAGATGGTCTTTGTCTCTGTCACTCTCTGTCTCTCTCAGAGACTGTCTCTGTCAGACAGTCTTTGACAGAAACAGACAGAGACAGAAACCATCTCTGACAGGGACAGAGACATACAACATCTCTGACAGAGACAGAGCAAGAGACAGCCTCTGACAGAGACAGAGAAAGAAACAGTCTTTGACTGAGACAGAGACAGTCTGACAGAGACAGTCTCTGAGAGAGACAGAGAGAGTGACAGAGACAAAGACCATCTCTCACAGAGACAGACACAAAGACATAGACGGTCTCAGACAAAGAAAGAGTTAGAGACCGTCTCTAACAGAGACAGAGACAGAGACATGACACTGACCATCTATGACAAAGACCTAGACAGAAACCTAGACAGAGACAGAAACCATGACTGACAGAGACAGAAACAGAGAACATCTCTGACAGAGACAGTCACTGACAGAGACAGTCACTGACAGAGACAGTCTCTGACAGAGGCAGAGACAGAGATAGTCACTCACAGAGACAGTCTCTGACAGTGACTGTCTCTGACAGAGACAGACAGTCTTTAACAGACCCGATACAGAAACAGTCTGTTACTGAGACAGACAAAGAGACAGTCTCTTACAGAGACAGAGACTGGGATAGTATCTAACAGAGACTGAGACAAAGACATTCTCTGGCAGAGACAGAAATATTCTCTGACAGACAGAGACAGAAACAGTGACAGTTTGTCAGATACAGAGACAATCTCTGAGAAAGACAGAGACAGTGACAGAGATACAGACAGTCTCTAACACAGACAGAGACAGAGATATAGAGACAGATTTTGACAGAAACAAAGGCAGAGACACTCTCTAACGAAGACAGACATTAAGGCCATTTCTGCCAGAGACAGAGACTAAGATCAAGACCGTGTCTGACAGAGACAAAGACATATACCGTCTCTGAATGTGACGGAGACAGAGATAGAGACCATCTCTGACAGAGACAGAGATAGAGGCAATGATAGAGATCGTCTCTAACAGAGAGAGAGAGAGAGAGAGACAGACATAAAAGGAGGCAGATTTATTCTTTAACAGAAACAGAAACAGACAGTGACCTTCTCTTACAGAGACAGTGACAGTGACCGAGACCGTCTCTGACAGAGACAGTGACAGAGACAGAGACCGTCTTTGACAGAGACAGAAACAGAAACAGAGCCAGAGACAGAGACCATCTCTGTTCTGATACTGAGACAGAGACAAAGACAGAGAGAGAGAGAGACCGTGTCTGACAGAGACAGACAGAAATTGTCTGCGAGAGAGATAGGGACAGAGAGAGACAAAGACCGTCTCTGACAGAGACCGACACAGATACAGATACAGAGACACAGACCATCTCTGACAGAGAAAGCGACATACAAAGAGACCGTCTCTGACATAGACAGAGAAAGAGACAGTCTCTGATAGAGACAGAGACCGAGACAGAAGGTTTCTAACAGAGACAAAGACATAGAAAGAGACAGATTTCTTCCTTGACAGAGCCAGAAACTGAGATAGTGACCTTCTCTTACAGAGACAGAAACTGAGACAGAGACCTTCACTTACAGAGACAGAGATAGAGACAGAGACAGAGACAGAGAGAGAGAGAGAGAGAGAGAGAGACGGTCTCTGACAGAGAAACAGAAACAGAGCTAGAGATAGAGAAAGAGACAGTTTATGACAGAGACTGAGACAGAAACAAAGACAGAGACCGTCTTTGACAAAGACAGAGACAGAGACTGAGACAGTCTCTTAAAGAGACAGAGACTTTCTCCAACAGAGACAGAGACATAAACAGTGACTGACAGTTTTTGACAGAACGACTGAGACAGACAGAAAACATTTCTGTCAGGGACAGAGACAGAAACCATCTCTGACAGAGAGAGACTGTCTCTGACAGAGACAGAAACCATCTCTGACAGAGAGAGACTGTCTCTGACAGAGACAGAGACCGTGACAGACAGTCTTTGACAGAAACAGACAGAGACAGAAACCATCTCTGACAGGGACAGAGACATACAACATCTCTGACAGAGACAGAGCAAGAGACAGTCTCTGACAGAGACAGAGACCAGGACAGTCTCTGTGAAAGACGGAAAGAGAGAGAGACAGAGACAAAGACCATCTCTGACAGAGACAGGGACAGAGAGAGACAGTCTCTGACAATGACATAGAATGACACAGAAACAGTCCTTGACAGAGACATAGAATGACACAGACGGTCTTTGACAGAAACGGAGACTGAGACGGTCTCTGACAGACAGAGAAACTCTCAGACAGAGATAGAAATAGAAAGAGACACAGTGACAGCAATCTTTATCACTCCCATCACCGTGCATAGTACTTTCAAAATTACTTACTACACGCAAGGAATAGATGCGTGGAATTCTTTCTGCACCCCCTGCAAGAATATAATAGAAATTACTGGTGTCCTTGATGTAAGCAAATACTGTATTAGTTAAATGTTTAAAAACAATCCACTTCGCATTCTAATTTGAAATGTTTTCCTAATCTATAAATATTAGTATCATTTTAATGAATATGTAGCAGTGGGCTTTCCCTTATACCTTCCTCAGATCTTTAAAAAATTTCAATAAATCAAATTCTTAAATTCTCCTACCATGATTTGCAAGGTGTTTATAACCAAGAAAACCACAATAAAACTACGAATCAGCCTCCAATTTTTCAATAGAGAAATAAGTTATGCAAGGACTAAGATTTGATTTGGGAAGCAAAACATTCTCTTTACTGCAGCTTTTAAATAATTCTCTATGTAAAATCTAAGAAAGGGTAATTAGTTTAATAACCAAGAATTATGGGCAGTCCAGATAACTTATACCATTTAGTACTCTTTGTAGGCAATTACAGTCATGGCAACCTCACTGGTTTCCGAGGGATATGTAGTCTTATTTAAGACAAACTATTCCTAGTGACGACTCTATAGCTTAAACTGTATTTATTGACATTTCCTTTGTCATACCATTACTCCTAATGTAATGCAATTTATCGAGTTATAAAAGACTTACTTTATAAGAGCTATTCAATGAAGGGAAGAAAAATCCATGGTTTTTATTGGACTGTAATTAATGATATATGTATTGCAAATTCTTACAATGAAGTACATACTTCTGCTACATGGCTATATATAAAATAGATATAAACATATAATATCATTTGCTTATAAACAAGAAAGTTATGGGAATATGCTAATTTTACAATCTTTAGAAACTAAACAAAATTGGCAATGAATGTCATAAGAAGTCTAAATATAATAATAAAAACTGGTTATAGTAAATTCTTCATCAGACTATCACTATACACAATACAAGAGGTTTTTGCCAATAGGTTGCTCCATACTCCACACTATTCAAGACAAGACAATATTAAAATGGATCACAATAAGATAATGTACAACGACAAAAACAAAAGTCAATTATCTTAAATGGACAATATATCTTAAAACCATTATTTAATAAAACAATAAGTAGCTTTCCAATAAGCTATCCCTCCAAATTCTGAGGTGTAAAATTTTAAATTATTTTTAGTTCTCAAATCAAAGTTCATTAAAGTGTATAACATATACTGCATATATTAAGTTCATAGAGTAAAAATTCCGAAGCTGCAACTGTCTGTGTCTGCCCCCATAATGGAGATCAAGCATGGCACATAAAATGCCTAAAATTTAAAATGTGTATCACATATATCATCTCTTATGTCCGAGGTATTGTAAGCAATGTCTCATTCTTCACAATGCATTCACTACAAGCTATTCCTCATAATACAATCCATTCCTCATAATGCAATCCATAAATATTTTTGGGACGGGAAAAAAACAGAATTTGTATGTAATGACGACATTACTGGGCCACAGATGAATAATTCCAAAGCCATTATACAATCCACTGGAAATCTGAAAAGAAAATTTAAACAATATGAATCAGCATAGGTTACAGTCATATCAAGACAAAGACTTTTGGCCTTAAGTTTACATTTGCGACAAATAGTTTGCTCGGTCTCTACAAATTTGCTCTTTTCAGATATGTGGTTCCTCGTATAATGCCAATCACCCAATCATAAAATCTAGTTATAACATGGAGACTTATACAACAATAGAGAATATTATGATCGGTTATTGGCCTTAGCATAAAAACAGCCTTTTATATATCGCTAAATAAATTGCATGAATAACATACTCCATTCTTATTACTTCAGGCAACAGAGATTTATGTATTATCACATACATCTGTATTAAGAAAACAATGATGGGCATGAGACAGCAAAGAAAATAAAGGACATAGTGCATACAGCACATGGATGAAAACTAGTGAATCATAAGGAGCAAGAGAAGGTTACATTGGGGAAAGTTAATAAGTACCTCTTCCTATAAATTTAAAATGCAGTCACATGGTTGTTTATTAAACTTTCTGCCGTAGTAGGCAACTAAAAGTGATAAGGGAGAAGGGAACTGGCAAATATTCCCTTCACAAATGTATATGTTTACTGCTAAACTAAAAAAAAAAAAAAAAGAGGCACATAAATGCAACGGATGATGAAGCCTTGCTACTTTGGCTCTTGTTGCAGTTGTGGTCATGCCATATTCAGCAGGATATGAAATTAAGTAGTATAATAATAATGACAATAACAATAACAACAATAATAATAAAAACACCCACACACACACACACACGATGCATGCCTTAGACTTGTTCAATACACACACTTCACAAAAATATTAGGAAATAGGGGATGGATGATAAAATGAAACTATGGTATGTGAAGAAGACAAATGAAAGCAATATGCAAATATGCTTGGGAAATATAGTAATGTCGAATGAATGACAGGAATCTAATGAAAGGAGAGGGAGAGAAGCTGATGAAAATTTAGGGATAACAATAGAACCGGTATACACAAGAAGAAAAATATTTGTCAACTATAAAGAAAGGATATCTGCTGAGAGGCATACTAGAAATCTCTAGAGATAGACTTAGAAACTCCTATAAAACATGGTAATACTGCCTGCCAATAGCCTTAAATCTATATTTAGGGGATAAGGTTCTTCTCTGTGAAGTAATCTGAATGAAGTATTTCAACTTCTTCCTCTATTTGCGTTCCCATTTTCATATGGGGTCGCATCTCTTCACTAGTCGTCTCCACTGGTTCCGGTCCATCACTTGCTCCTCCCCCAGCTGTCTCTCTCTGAGATCCTCCTTCAGTCGGTCCTTCCACCGTAGTTTAGGTCTTCCTCGTCTACGTCTGCCCTCCACGTCCATCTCCATCACTCTCACACCCACGTAGTCTTCCTCTCTCCTCTTCACATGACCGAACCACTAATCTCCTCTCCTGCGCTTTCGCCGACGCCTCCACCACCTTCACTGTACCTCTGATCCGGTCATTTCGTATCCTGTCCTCCCTCGTCACCCCACACATCCACCTCAGCATTCTCATTTCTGCGACATCTATCTTCCTTTCTTGAACCTTTTTCACCGGCCACGTCTCCGCTCCATACAGCAACGCTGGTCTCACAACTGACTTGTACACTTTTCCTTTCACTCTAGCACTGATTTTCTTGTCACATAGCACCCCTGATGTTCTCTTCCAGCTGTTCCACGCTACCTGGATCCTATGATCAATCTCTCTCTCTAGGTCTCCATCCTTCGTTACATAGGAGCCGAGGTATTTGAAGGCGTCCGCCTTTGGGAGCTTGTGGTCTTGCATGAACAGGTCGCCTCCTTGTGTCACATTGCACTCCAGTTACTCCGTTTTCTGTCTGCTCACCTTCAGTCCGTAATCCTCCAGCAAACCCCTCCATATATTTTCAAGAGCATTATTCACTATGCAAAAGGCAGTGATACACACCAATGGATTAAGTTAGCCTTTATGCAACATGCTGGTATGGTATTCAAGGTTACTACTTGCGCAAATAGGTGCGAGATTTGGGTATCTCTCTGAAATCATATACGAGAATAAGAAATCATTTAGGAGAATAATATTACACTTCAAAATCTGATGTTGATAAAAGATATTAAACCAATATTCCTTGCACATCGCAAGAGCTAACTAATGGGGATAGGGGAGTGTGGGCTGGCATCCCCTCTCTCCCTGACATTATTTATTGCTACAAAGCAACTTTCCAAGGAGGGAAGGATGGAGAGGTTAAGTTGAAGCCTTAAAATTTTAATATCTTTGTTACAGTTGTGGCTACCCTGCTGAGCTTGTGGGGTATGGTGGCTACCCTGCTGAGCTTAGTGGGGTATGGTGGCTACCCTGCTGAGCTTAGTGGGGTATGGTATCTAATTTTAAATATCCAGCAATAAGTAATACATTTACAGACAGTTTTACAAGTCTATGTTATGATATCTAAGAACTTTTATTCTTCATTAAATTATCTCATCAAGAGATAAAATTAGTGTTTGTATCATAAATAAATTTAGCATGAAGTTTGTATGACATGGAAGAATACAAACATTGACTTAAAAAAAAATCTGGAAGAGAAACTTAAAAAATATACATACAAAACAGAAAGCAAAACACAACTTTACATGAAAGTTTATCATAGTTTTTAATTATCTCAAACGTTCTAGGAGAAACTAGCGTGACTTTTGATATCATGAGGAAACCAGGAATATCATGCATAACTGCTCACAAATACCGTAACAGTCCTACTCTTAGCTTGTATAATATATTTAAGAGTATTTTCCATATCATATTTATTGATCACATATATATAAACATTAAAGAAGAGGAGGGCAGAAGTAGGTATAATCTAGTGTAATTTAGCATTCCATATTGTCAAGTAACTCCTCCGACTTTTAATCTTTGTAAATATTTCAAAAACATAATAATCATACATAAATATGTTACGGATATGGAAAGGAAAGGACAACAATAGCTTCATGCTATCACCTAATGTCACTCAGCAAGTATAATGACTTCATCTATTAACAAGGAAGGTAATAATTCAATGGCATATACTGGTATGTCTATCTAGCAGGAAGAAAAGGGTAGTCATATTAACTGCGGTCACCAACATTGCTTGGAAATTTAAAGAGAGCATCTTCAAGGAAATAAATTAGGCAATAAATACACGTAGGTACTGATAAATCTATCCGCCACGAAAAAAAAAGAAAAGTTAGGTAACTGAATCTGCAGTCACCAAGCATTGCTTACAAGGCTTAGTAAGTGCCTCTAGAGAAGAGGAAGCAAAGTTTAAAGGTGTATATTCTGAGCGGAAGTCCAGCAGCAATAGAAGATGAACATACCTAATCTGAAGTGTTGTACTGGAGAGAAATGAACGCCGCCACTTCGTGTTACCACCTGCGGGAATGTCTCCCAGAATACTCTGATATGGTTGATTAGCAGTGTTGTACAAATTCTCGTCCAAAACATTGATGAAAGTGTTCCAATAGTCACTGGAAATTTTAAGCAGTTTCTCCATAACCTATGGGTAATAAGATGTATCAGTCCCACATTCATGAAATACAAGGCGACGTACATACAATAATTCCCAGCTTAACCATATAAAGTTTCTAGTCAAAAGTTCTTACTATCTGCTGTTGATGGGTTTCTATAACCATAGCAGCTGGTTGGGGATCTGCGACAGAATATCCAACAATAGTAACTCCAAATAATTTGGGTAAATTGGATATTGGCATTTTACATCCAGTGCATGCTGCTACTCTGCATTAATAACAAAAAAGTAAAGTTAAGGACAGGTTCATGAATTTTCTAGTCTTTTAGGAGACAAAATTAATTCAACACAATTTCAAGTAGCTACATTTCTCGATATACTGATATAGGCTGAATTGTTGCAGTTCAAGAGTACATATGCAGCTGTTAGTTTAAACAAAGAAATATGAAAAACTAATATGACTTTGGGTAAGGTAAGAAGTAGGTGCGATAGCTGCATATCCTTCATCACAAGAATTCAACAAAAAGTTTCCTTTAACCCCAAAATACTGTTAATAGGAAATAGGAAAAGGAGCATGAATGACCTGTAAAAAAATATTCTGTAAAAAGCAGGGCTACAAGAAACAATAATACCCAAGAAAGAGAACTTTACTAAATGAAATAAAAAATTAAAAGCTACTTTTGAAGAGGGGTAATTATCCAAGCCAATGTATCACGATTGGGTTGAGGCAACTCTGATATTGCTTGATAGAGAGCAGCTGATGAATCCTGAGCTTCAGATTTATCAGCAGCAGAAGCAAAATCATTCCAGAGGTGTGTTATAAGGGGTTCCTTCAGCGACCTCAAGAAGTCCTTTAATGTTCCGCAAATCACATTCACATCAACTTGGGATAAATTAGGAAGGCCTCTGCCTCTCAGGAAACGTTCCTGAAATTAGGAAGGTTTATCTGAAACTTTCTAGAGTATTATCCTTTAAAACATATCCTTCCCAAGTGTCAAAAAGATGATAGTTAGAGCATATCCTTTTGATGCACTTAACTGGGAATGCAGTCTTAAAAGTATCACTGCTATTAGGAGGCAAAAAAATATTAATTAAAGATTTCCCCATCTTTAATTCTCTACTAGCACCACTCCTCACTGCCGGAAATGATATTAAATGCGATTTATCGGGAATTTTTCTTGCCACAGAATATCAAATAAAACATCCACCAGTGGAGCTTTCTAATTGTATCTTCATTAAAACTTCATCAAGCTTTTGTTAAATATTTTTTTATTGTGTCCAAAGGCCATAACAATCCTTAAGTATAAGGAAACTTATTGTGAACTGCTACATCATAATTTGAATTTAAATTCTAAAAAAGCATAAAGATAAAAGTCTATCAATTACAACAAACCTTCAGTTCCTTAACATCTTTTTCTGCTCCAGGTACACGATAGATACCCACTTCATTAAGACCTCTATTTTCCACTTCATTGCAACAGTGAACAACCAATGCTGGCACCATGGGGGGAATAATAGGAGTGTAGTCGGCAATTGTGCCCTGAAATACGAACTTATTGCTGATTAATGGGGGTAACTACTGTATACAAAAGGAGAGACCCTAAGTAATGTTTATAATCTATTATCTACCTATATGTTGCATATCTATTAAAACTTCGATCATGTAGATGCAGCTATTAAAATAAAAGCATAACTTAATGCAATAATTTGAAATGCACCTATTTCTTGGAAGAACGTGAAGATAGGTTCTCATAAGCGACGTGTAATGTAAAAATCGCGTAAAGTAACCAGTCATTTTTCATTAGAAACAATGATAACGGGCATAGATAGGTTTCACAACCATACATAGACACTATGTCAAAGATATTAGATAAGTAAAACATATTTTACAAGTACATAAACCAAAAAGACCTATACTGTAGCGACTTTTGTTCCCGCACGCTTTTTCCCTGATGATATCATATGGCAAGTTTGTTTGCGGTTTGTTCTTAATGCTCATCCATGTACTTAGTATTTTTTCCATTCTCTCCATAATATCCGATCGCATTAAGCGGTAGAAGAGAAAGAGGATGAGAGAGAATGAACCTCTATCTGCAAAAGTTTTGCCGCCTCCGTATCAGCTGATGCACACTCGCACGCTTTTTCCCTGACGATATTATATGGCAAGTTTGTTTGCAGTGTTGTTTTTAATGCTCATCCACGTACTTGGCATTTTTTCCAATCTCTCCATAATATCCAATTTCATTAAGCGATAGAAGAGGAGGAGGATGCGGGAGAACGAACCTCTACCTGCAAACATTTTACCGCCTCCATTTCAGCTGATGCGCTCTCGCATGCTTCTTCCCTGACAATATTATATGGCAAGTTTGTTTGTTGGTTGTTCTTAATGCTCATCCACATACTTGGCATTTTTTCCATTCTCTCCATAATATTCGATTGCATTAAGCGGTAGAAGAGGAGGAGTATGCGGGAGAACGAACCTCTATCTGCCACTTCCACATCAGCTGATGCGCTCTCGTTCGCTTTTTCCCCGACGATATACAAACACTGTTAGAACAAGCAATATGTCCATGGAGTATGCTGGGTAAATAGACACTGAAGCATTATCAGCCGTTGCGCTCTTGCATGCTTTTTTCCTGACGATATACAAACACAGAACAAGCGATATATCCATGCAGTATGCTGGGTAAAGACACACTGAAGCACATGGCAGAATGGCGGAAAATATAATTTTTTTTCTATATTTTTTTTGGCAAGCGTTATTCTTGTAGTTTGCATTTTTTACTATTTTTGGGGTGCGTTATTCCAATTTTGCATATTTTAAACACGCGTAAAAAGCGAACCGAGTATAATGAAGATAATACTATAAATAGTCATATTCCCTTCAAACTTTTACCTTACAATGTACAGCAACATATATGCTTATACCAACCGTAAGCACTTCAACCAGGACAGCGCGAGTTAGGAAATAGCAAATATTCAATGGTGAAACTAATAAATACACCTTTTCCATAAAAACTTACCCGATACCCTTTGGTATTGGGAGTGGTAGCTGCTGGAACACAAGGAATGGAAACAGACTCTCTGCACTTTGGATGGCAAGTGGCATGGCAATCACGGTACTTTAATGAAGTCTTTCCAAACTTGATCCTGTCAAAAGATAAAGAAAATTTTAGGTACTGTTAATTAATTTAACAGCAACTTGGAAAGGTTTTTTATATGTTTATAAGGAGCTAAATTTTGCCTGAAAGAGAAGTCACTTATGAAGAAAGTAGATGAGTAATGAACATGCCAGATTTTGACTCAAAGATTTCTTGGTTTATTAGGTCCTAAAGTCAATGACCGTGACGGAATGCATTGCTTCATATTATGTATACATTTATTTACTTCCTACAATAAGCAAATGCCTTTTATCTTTAATATAGTTCTTTTTTGGTAGTCCCTTTCTTGAAATGGGATATCTACAACAGTAACTGCAGTCTAGGGAAAGAGTGCACAATCTGCTCAGATGCTATGCGAATATATAAAGTTTCAATAGAAATATGCTATTTAATAGTCCTCCAATTCCACAGCTTCAGTTACCAAACTTATTGCCTCCTCAAATAACCCTATTTTTTCTTTTACTCACATTATTGTTCGGCACAAAATTGGCATCATGATGTTGGCGCTTCATGTGCAACAAAATATAAAATGCAAATATAGAAGCTAGGTGGATTTTGTCAAATATATGTCACTAATTTATGGACACAACAGGGTGGAAGAGTATACAGAAGAATATGGCTAGGGCACCCTAGAGACACTTGTGGCTCAAGCAACTCCAATGATAGTAGGCAGTGCATCGTCAATGAGAAGTATAGTCTGAAAAACTCTGTACTTTGTGATCCATTCATTTTTTGTTAAGCTGCTTTATGGACTTAAAGGAAGGTGGAGTAGCATCGATTAGGTGGAACGTTGTATAAATTCTACATGCTTGGAAATCACACTGGAAGAAGTGTGATATAATTATCAGAATACCACTATTGATAGGGCAACACTTTTAAACACTTACCTTTTTCCACAAGGCTGACAATTCTCAGCCTTGTAAATGGTTTTAGAATGGAACGACTGTTTCCTAGCATTCATCTTGCTGGCCGAGAAGTTCCTCACAATGGGACTAAGAGTGTTAGAAGGAGTTCCATATACCTGACTGTGGCCATGCTGAAAAGTATAAAAGGAATAAACTGCATTATCTAAATATTCACACAAACTCCAGAGAAGTATATACTCAAAGGATGCAGTCATTAACATAAAAAAGCTAACGTCAATTACAGTACAGTATTACTATATACAGTAGTGCATTTCCGGCTTAAAAACAATTGCCATGCAAGTTTTACTGAAAAAAATATTTACAGAAATCATTATGATGTCTTAAAACCTTTTACAAGTTGCTTTATGGAATACACATAACTAAGAGCTTTAGTAGCTTAAAATGATAAGTGGTTCTATTAGAAGTTGGTAATATGAGTACCTCCTTCATAATCAAGTAATTTCAACCAAATAAGTACTGGATATATAAAGTACAAATGCTTAAGAATACAAAGGTTTCATAATCAATACAAAAAAACATAAGAAAATAGATAACATGAAAAAATGCATTAGTAATGTGATCGGAATGGATCTTTTCCTGCCATTAAACACCTAACATACGAGGCAAATACGATATGAAAAGACGCTTCTGCCACGCTTCTTTCGTTTATGAAGTGCCCTCTAATCTACTCTTCAGCAGTGCAATAATAATGCTGGAAAACATAGCCTATTTCAAAGCCAAATCATTACCATAACTTACCACAGCCAAATGTGCCTGTTCCATAAAGCTATTCCCAATAGCATGTATAAATGATCTAGATCATATTTCATATTGAAAAGTCACTGGCTATTAAATGATAACCAGAATATAAAATTTTGCATATAGATCACAAAAAACTGGTATGCATACATAAATAATGTTTTGAAAATGCAAATCACTTCCAATAATACCCGAGGTGTGAGAGCGTTGTTGACCAAACATGAGTAAGCAGGATCTTGACTAGGTGACCAATGAGGAGTAGTAGGGAAATGAGGTGGGCGTGATGGCGTTCGGCCAGCTGCCAGCAGGTTCTTGTCATAAGTGCAGGTCTCTGTCAAAATTACTCAATCATATGCTAGCAACTGAATAATTGTGATAATATTCATATATATCAATTGGTTCCTTGTTATACATATGTACTATGTCTAACTACTTTAAGTAGAATTTGAAGGACGAAACTACAAGCACCTAGCCTCCACATCCCCTCCTCAATCTAGCCTTAGTTCTAATAACCAATGAATATACCCCATTTTCCTCTTCAATAGATACTCATTATCCAGTCTTTCCAGATGTCCAAATCTTAAAAATATTTTTTTTCACTTTGCAATACTTACCAATTCTCTCCCAAATTCCAGAAATTTCTTTTCAATTTTCACCCCTAAATGTTCTTCCTTTCGTTTCTAAACAGTCATCCACAGCCATACAATACACACAAGACAATAACTGGATATCTTCAACAACCCTAAAATCATGGTCTATCTTGTAAGATCTCATTTAAATACCAAGTGTCCAAGACACCTCTCAGGCTGAGATATACCTCTACTCTTTAAATGATTTTCCACACTATATTCACCTCATGTACCTAATGTTTAAATGCAAAATATTCCATATAACAGATAAACAGTGCTTTATCTGCTGTATCACATTTTCTCCTCTTTACAGGTTCAGTTTTCAGCTCCCACTCACTTATCATTAAACTTCTCCACCAGCCCTACAACTTTGTCTCCTGATTAGCCATCATATCAACTAAATGCGCAGACAAACTTCTTCATTTCCAAACTCAAAGCTCTACCATTCACCAATTTAGCCTTCAACTCTATAATTATATCCATTTCTCACACTATTCTATCTATACAAGGTGTTGTACTTATACAGAAAATACCTCTAGTAGGAGTAGCAGGATGAAAAAGGGCTGCTGGCTCAACTCTAACCTCAGCACAAAACTTTTTAATATCATCTCCAGGTGTATAAGAAGTTGTAATTCGTGTCTTCACTTCGCGAATTTTACTTTCCTTTTCCTGTCAATGAAATTAAGCATACATTTCAGATCTTGGTTCAGCAGTTACATTAAAGATACAGAAGTCTAATAGGAAAGGCCTGTATGAGCAACACCGCAGCTTGTACCCTTTACCAAAATAAAAACTAAAAGTTCATTCAATGCTGATAATATTGTGTGTATCAAGTACAAGCACAGCAATCAAGGCTAAGGATGTTATGTTCACAATATTTTGCCTTTTAGAAAATAAAAGTTGTTAAATGTCTCAGAAAACGTGATATTGTTACATCAAAATTGCTAACTACAAATAGTGACAATACAAGCAAGTTTAAACTATTTGCTTAATGATCCAAATCCTGATACCGGTTTACCATAGACTAAAATAAATATAACAAACTCCTAAATTATTCCTATATGGCACAGTTCAGAAAATCCTTATATCAGAATTATAAAATACACTAAAAGCACAATTAAAGAAGCGGCAGAGCGTAATGAGACTCCAACAACAAGAGAGTTGAGAACAGACAAAAAAGGGGAAAGCAAATACCAAGTAGTAAATGAATGAAAGCATTATTTCCAATGTCATAATTCCCCCAGCGTCTGAAATAGAAATCCAACCACACAGGTAAGAGTGGATATGCTCATTAGAAATACCGTATTATACACTTATCTAAAAATAATTAAAATATTATAATAAAACCTGCATTGGAACCCGATACAAATATATTAATTAAGTACAAGGATATTCAAAAACCTCATCTCAGCTGTGCTATAAAGAATATATAATACGAGAACATTTATTAAATCGACTTAATTTAATTCGATTTCAAATACTTTGTCTACAGCCAAAATCCACATTTCAAAATGTAAGTGATAATCTCATTTTAATAAATAAAAAAAAAAAACCATGTATGTATTTCTAACATCTATAAGGAAAATGCAACACACTAAGGATCACTGCCTTCATACAACAAGCAGTGTATAGAGAAAGTAAGTGTATCTATGTCTTCACACGCTCTGGTACATACAAACTATTACGGCTGAGCAAGCTGTAGCAAAAGAGACATATCCCAAGGGAAAGAAAAAGACAAAACTACAAACTTATATGCTATATGACCTCTCCGCTTTTTCTGGATCTGTTCTCCTCTTTACTTTTCCTCGAGCTTAGTCTTTTTCGAATTGCGTCTCCCTGTTCTTCAGGAGAGGATTTCCTCTTGAAGGAACGACCTGACCTGGTGCGAGATTCCTCTAGGTCGTCTTCAGCGAGTTCAATGTCTGATATACTCAAAATGGATTCTAAACAAGACAAAGGTAATTATTAAAACAATTTACAATAAGCATTAAAAATTACTTATGAATGGTAATGAGGAGTCCTTATACCTACTGGAATTAAATTTTATATATATTTACGGATAGGATTTAAAGTAGAATATCATACTGTAACCAACTTGCATATAAAAGCCATAACTCAAGGCCATGGGTTCTCAGTTACATCAGAGTGAACTTACAGAAGTAAAAAGACTTACTGCTAATATACACTCAATCATTATAAAAGCAAATTATTTTTTTCTACTAGGAGGTATGAGCTTTAAATATCATCAGTCCCTTAAAACCCAAGTTAAAGGGTAATAGTACATGCATAAAGGCAAATGCCTGTATATATAGAGGCCTGCAATTCCCTCTGAAAAGGGTTTGGCCAAGTTAGAGCATGCACCTGTTAAATGCTTGTGTGGTAAAAATAAAAAAAAAATTATCTACCTTAAGAGCCCCACAAGACATTAAGCTATATTTTACCTAGTGAATCTTGTTTTTCTGTGATGGTTGAGAGAGGAATGATAGTACCGTCTCTCACACTGCGTCTGTGTTCACAGTGAGTAAATGAATGCAGCAGTTCCTGGAGCTTCTCTATGGTTTCATTCAATTGGCCTTTACCTAAAAGTTCCATGACAAGCCCAATCTGTCTAGCCTAAAAGGACACAAGAGCATCATTAATGCAATGACATATGTAAATATAAACTATTTTAGTATATGCCACAGTGCTCAAAGGACTCTGAAACCTCTTATGGATTATCAGAGCATGAACAAAATTTACGGATGAAGAGGTGTAATAGCCTTTTATTAATACACTCGACTAGTTTCATTTAGTTTAGTTGCATTAGGAATTATTTGAAGGATTACATGATATTTAGCAGCCAATATGGCATTCTCAATATCCAAAGCAAATTTTATTTTTGCCATTTTATTGGCCATAATTAGTCCCCATGCGAATGAGGGGTGGACACATTACAGCAGGGGACTTAAACCTGGAAGCCCTTTCTAACACCCTGAAATGGATTGAACCCGAGATGGTCAGGCTTGTCACCTCCCAACATCAACGCACTACCACTGTGCTCTATTAACAAATATTAATTCAGCTTTTTGTCATGCTATGCCCATTCTTATATCTTCCTTCAGCTCCTCAGTGGAAGAAAAACTTCCCATGACAAGTATGTCATACAGTATTGTGAATAAAAATCACACTATTACTAGTACTAATAATAATAACAACAATAATAATGCTGCATATGCCACTGAAGTCGTTAGGGTGGCCACAACAGAAAAAATATGGGGCAGGACATCATTATATCATGGTTATCCTTACGCCATTTATTAGCTGATCAGCGATCAAAAAAAATAAAATTTAGGATGAAAGAGTTAGCACTTTGATACCCTATCTCAGAGTCAGCTCTTACTTCATGCTGGGAATACAAAATGAGGTAGACTTTCTCCCCTAAGCACTAAGAATACTCATAATTACTATAATAATAATAGAATATTCCAATTCAAAAATATACAAGCAATATTACCATGTATATGTTATATATTAAAGAATATGAAGCTGCAATGATGATGTATGGAGAAATGAAGTATTTCACTTTTATTTTCTACTTGTTGTAGGAGCCGACTACAAGAAATATGCTGATAAGGGAAACGAATTCTAAACCTTTACTCCTTGCACGTCATAAAAAGCAAATAAAGGGGATAGAGAAGCAGGAGCTGGTAACACTAACCTTTCTAGTGATTATGGTATTTAGTCAAAACAATTTAGGCTATGGCAGAAAAGGCAAGGATTAACAGGGCATGATAAATTTTCATAATATCAATTCTTCTGTTACAGTTATGGCCATCCTCCCTGTTTCAGAGCGTTATTCAGTCTAACAAAACTCGCAAATTATAATGGAGAACTGAAAACAAAGCACATGGGAACTCATGAAGGAAATTCATACCATATCATTGTTGTACCCCAAAGCAATTATCCGTCCAGATTTTTCAGTGTCAAGTAAGAGTTTTGCACTCTTTAACTTCATCTCCAGGTTCTTTATTTCCTTCTGTGATTGTACGAGTTGTTCCTGAAGGTGAACTACCTCTGCCTCTAATTTCTTCACACGCTTACTTTCAATGTCAGCGCTCTCAACGAACTGAAGGAACTCTAAAAGCAAAATGTTGATATAAATTATTTCATAGTTTACTTAAAATCTTTAAAGCAGGACAGATTATAGTTAATAAAAGGAGTACTGCTACACAAAAATTTCACAAATCACGAGAGGAATACATTAATGTACAGTATAGATACTTGCTATTTGTTTTTATACTATAGGCTATTTTTCTTTATACAATAGGCTATAAAGATACTTCCTCATCAAGCACTTGGTTTTCAAGGTAAGGACAAGATCTTTAAGTGGTTCTTCAATAAGTAGCTGCAGACATTAATTAAAATATCATAATATTTCATTAAGCTGTGCAACTCTTGTCTGTAATAAAATGACACACCTAAAGGCCTCACTTAAATTCACACGAAACAAAAAACTTATTAATTTCCGCAGGTTCACCAATGGCCTGCCAACACTTGATAATGTTGGAATATTGTGCAGAAGCGGACTCCATTTTCATTACGATGTCTTTTACAAGACTCTGCTTTCACCTGCAAATATACTTTACTGTAGTTCTATTTTCTTATCCATCAAGATATATCCTGCTGAGCTCAACAAGAGACCACAAATGCCAAAAAAAAAAAAATTCATGTAGCATCACTTTAGCATACAACACATTCTCCCCTCCAATAACATTAGTTTTTCTGTTAGGAAAAAGAATAAGGAAAAAAGAATTGCTACCCAACATTTTCCATCCTAATGCAGTCGAATTTAATGGCATATATATATACCTTACATTTCCCTCCGACATGCTGAGAATAGAAGGGAATACAAATATACCTCACCTTATGTCCTTCGAATTTACAGTACAGAATTTGTTTTTGATAATAGTAGGGAAAAATACGATGCCCAACATCTGTTAGCAAAACATCTAAGCAATACATAAAAACAAAAGACCCCTAAAAACAATCAACAGCACACAATCACAAAAATAAATATCAAAGTACAGAAAATAACGCAGTATATAATTTAAGAGCTTGAAAGTATACTGTAAATTTATAAAAAATCAAAATTTTGATCAAATAACTTATATTGTATTAGGGACATTATGGGGTTGCTTATAGGGGTTTATAGGGTACTTAGTCGTTTCAAAGGGATTACTGGATTTCAGTTGCGAGTCTTGGAATGAATTAATGACGTAAGGCAAGGTATGGAGGTATCAGATAATTATGAGGATAATTATACTTAACATTACAATATTAATAAATAGAATTACTGATATATTAAATGCAATACATATTGAAATGCACACAAGGATTACATAAATTCCAAAGAGATATACCTCTATTGCTTTACAAAAGGACGAGTAGTTTTCAATACATCCTTCTCATACCTTCCACCGAGTTACCTGTGCCAACCCTTCAAAAGATTAATGGACAGCTCTTGACTTCCACCCAAAAAGTCTTGTATTAAACTGCAAAATGTCTTGCATAACTATTATAAAAAAAAGTTCATTAAGAACAGCATCTGCTGTCAAGACCGTAATTACAGGTACATGACTGAGTTAGGCTTTATTAGCATAGACTTATATGGAGTGGATCAATGCACAGCTCTGGATGAATACAAGGCATTAATATACAAAGGTAAATTTTTACGATTTCACCCCTCTTCTCCCTTTGGAAGTGATACTGGTTTTCCCTCTTTTTTATGCGTTTTGAAGGAATCTGACCGTCTTAACCGCGGGAAAATAGAGTCATTTTCGATGATTCTGAAGGTCACATTATCAAAATATATAATATAAACCAGTCGGGGATGAGACTGGTATAATATTAAAAATATATCATAAAACAATACCTAAATTAAGATAAGATACGATATCTATGCAAAATATACCATAAATACATACAGTAAGGTAACAGTATCACAAAAACAGTTGCTACTTTCAGCATTTTGTTATTTGATGAAGATATTAAATTTAATTTCTTAAATAAAGTTGTAGCCATATCATTGGCATTAGTGTGGTAAGCAGTCACCAAGTAGTGACCAAAATGTAAGGGGAAAAAATATATCTTCGCTTTGTAAATCAAATGCATGGGTAACATTATTTGATAAGAAAGCTATTCGGTACATGCTTGCTTTTACTCTCTATGTTATGGAAAAAAAAAATAGTCTTATAACCTTAGGTTTCGAGAGTTCAGCCCCAGTTAAATTTCGAACGGTTTTTTACTCATTTCATCCACTGGTAGTGAAAACATTTAATCATAATTTTTGTAATGCTTCCTTTTTTTTGTGGTACACTATAACAAAACTTCACGAATAGAAACATTCGAATAACGAAACCTGGTTACAATACCGAAAATAACTGATCATAATATAGCGTAATAAAGTTAAACAGATTAAAGGCCATGCTAAATAATTTGCCATGAAAGCCATAATATTAAATCATTATATTGTAAAACAATTTAAAATCCAGTGAATGTTACCATTGTAGTTTTTGCCTTTTTGTCACTATTCATTGCCATTTGGTATAATGTGTACAATACGGTTGAAACGCCTTTGAAACGCCTCCATCTTTCGCTTCAGAGTAAAAACATACAACTTTAGACCCTCTTATCTCCTATACTCACGTTCCGTACGTTTAAAACTTAAAAAATACAATACCAGTTAGATTTGGTCGAGAACCCCAAATTATAACAGTCCAGACATTGCTGAAATTCACTAATAAAGACGAAAAAAACAGGCCACTGTAACACGATCTGATTTCTGTTTATCTGCACAAAGTTCCCTCTGTAAGGATTATATTATATAAGGGATTCAATTTATATTCAATTGTGCATACATGGAAAATACCATTTATATAAGACAAATTTTCATTGTGCATTTAAATTAAAATAATACACAATTACATATACCTATGTGTATGAACAAAATTAACTCCTATTTAAAAAGAAGCAATATAATTATTAGAGATCAGCAGGAACATTTTATCAAGTTTTATTTATCAATAAATTTATATTTGAGCAAAACTTCAAAGTTTTTATTTGCCATATATATCAAAATTTAAAATTCCAAGTTTATCCAATTCAAAAATAATTTTAAAATTTATAAAATACCATTTAAAGCAGGTTAGACATTTAAGACTTTATATATGGGCTCCATTGACAATCTATGATCTACAAGGCATTTATGTTAAGTTTAGTTTCCTAGTTACGATGAAAAACATTTGTAGAGAACACAATCGTATGTGAATGTTCAAGGCATATCACATAGGAAGAACACCTATTGAATACAACAGACTAAGTCAATAACAGAAAATTGAATAGCCGAACTTTGCAAAGCTAATAAAAATATAGATCACTAAACCGGATATTCGAAACAGACCCAAATTGAACCACACTTTTAGTACCACAATTAAAGTCCACAGCTCACTAATAACGTTAATGGTGTCAAAACTATGTCCCATTTCGTAAAGATAACTAACTCTCACTTCTGGAACATCTCTAACTTCTTTCTTGCTGTCCAGATACTAAGTCTCTCGTCAACTAACACTTCAGTTAGCTTTGGAATCACTCTCCTCACCTCTGTTATTTAGTAAAACAAGGATTAATAATATCAAACATCGATACTGACCAATTAGAATATGAAGGTTTCCGAATTTCTTTAGTCTATCAATACTTTTTGAAGTCCAAAGATGGAGTTAAATACAAATCCATTTTGAGTTCCAGGGGTGAGATACGATATACATTATTATCATTTTTATTTTTATTATTATTATTATTATTATTATTATTATTATTATTATTATTATTATTATTATTATTATTATTATTATTATTATTATTATTATTATTATTATTATATATTATTATTATTATTATTATTATTATTATTATTATTATGATTATTATTATTATTATCATTATTTTGATTATAAATATTTTCATTAATAATAATAATAACTAATAATAATAATAATAATAATAATAATAATAATAATAATAATAATAATAATAATAATAATAATAATAATAATAATAATAATAATAATAATAATAATAATGCACATTGTATCTCCCACCTGGAACTCAAAATGGATTTGTATTCAACTCCATCTTACGTCTTCAAAAGCGTCAATAGGCCAGAGGATTTGGGAAAACTTCACATTGTAGCTGGTCAGCGTCCCTGTTTGAAATAACCAATCCTTGTCATACTTAATAACAGAGGTTATGAGGGTCAGTCCAAAGCTATAATACACATCAGTTGGCGAGGAAAATTGTATCTAGATAGCAGGAAACGAAATTGGAGATGATACAAGGATGAAAACCTAACCTAACCTTTTTTGATACTATCTTTACTTTTTTTTATAGATATTTTACTATCATCCTCTAACGAAAGTAAAAACTCTTCCCGATTTTCCGTTTTCTAGCAGAGTTTTGAGATAACAAAGCAACCTAAGTAAACTCTATACTCAAATTAAAGCAATCATCAAATCGTACTTTTGAGTGACCAAAATCTTTGTTACAGAGCACGTGTGGTCAGACTTTATTTTCTTCAGAAGGTCTCCAGAAGATGTCTTATATAATAGCTCAAAGGACCAATTTTTTCGTATGTTCAAGAAGCTTGTCCCAATATATTGCATATTTAAGCTATTTAGATGGTATATTCCTAAGTCCACTATATTTTAAAGATTCTAAAACCTCTTCCAGCCTTTGATACGTCAGTTATACCCTGTCTAAACACTATTTGGGAATAACATAACTAGCGTTTGATATAAAGATTATGACAAGATTTTTTTTATTTATTTCTTATTATTGAATGTTCTCTATCATATATATTCACGCCTTAAATATGTATAACCTACTTTAAATGTTAGTTTGTGTTTTAAAGAATTGAAAATTATTTTTGATTTACAGATAAACTAGGAATGTTAAATTTTAGAAAATATGGAAAAAAAATTTTTTTACTTTGAGAAATTTTGCTCATATAGAGATGTTAAAAACTTGATAAAATTTTCCTGCTAATCACTATTTATTTTGCACATTTTTCAATGGAGTTAATTTTGTTCATACTCATAGGTATATGGAAATATTGTGTATATTTTAAATGTACAATGAATATTTTTCGTTTATATAATGTGTAATGTATATTTTCCATGTATGTATTAGTGTAAATAAAATTCATTCAATAAAGTTTTGCATAAACTGTACCTGTGTAGGTGCAACTAAAGCAAACCTATAAACTGTTTCAAAGTCTGATGCAAGAATATCTTTAAGCAACTAAACTTCTTTCATAACCATTTGCTAGATATGAATTAATCCTAACTCCAATTTATAGAATACGCTTTCCAAAAAATAATATTTCAGATTTTTCATTTCTGATCGTACAAATTTAGCACAAAATAGCAACACTTTTTCTCGCTTATAAACATTAAATGTATTTATTTACTTCCAATAATAAAATAAAAAATGCAAAACTTTTTTCACACTTTAATATATAAATTTTAATTTTTTTTTCACCTTTTAATATTTAACAATAACATTTATAAAACCTTTGCTTTGTTTTCATTGGCATATTTAATCTTGGCGCTAGAACGACCTTTGAAATGAATCCAAACCACTGAAATATATTCAAGCACGTGTTTTAAGTAAAGTGATAACTACACGAAAATTCATTTACCCAGCACTCTAGAATTACTCTAGCAAATAGATCTGAATTCTTATTTGGTTGAAAACTACTTTAGTTTTAAAGATTATATATATATATATAAATATATATATATATATATATATATATATATATATATATATATATATATATATATATATATATATATATATATATATATATATATATATATATATATATATATATATATGTATATATATATATATATGTATATATATATATATATGTATATATATATATATATGTATATATATATATATATGTATATATATATATGTATATATATATATATATATATATATATATATATATATATATATATATATATATATATATATATATATATATATATATATATATATATATATATATATATATATATATATATATATATACATATACATATACATATACATATACATATACATATACATATACATACACATACACATACACATACACATACACATACACATACACATATACATATACATATACATATACATATATATATATATATATATATATATATATATATATATATATATATATATATATATATACTTGCGCTTATAATAAACCATGTATCGAAACTTGGTTTAAAAACTAAGTGCAATGAAAACTGATGAAAAAAAACACTTGTGGGCAAACCATCTAGAATATCTTGGTTGAGAAAATTTGTGATAAAATAATCTTTTAAAAGGATCTTTAAGCAAACATGCTAAAAACAATGTAAAAACAAAACTATAGAAATATTTTGTGCAAAAAAAAAATTAGGCATTGCCATCAACTTTTCATAAATGTACATGTCAAAGGAGCTAAAAAATGTAAAATAAATATATGGATTTAAAAACTAATGCTGTGTGTGTGTGTGTGTGTGTGTGCGTGTGTGTGCGTGCGCGTGTGTGCGTGCGCGCGTGTGTGCGTGCGTGCGAGTGCGTGCATGCATGCGTGCGTGTGCGTGCGTGCGTGTGCGTGTGTGTGCGCGTGTGTGTGTGTGTGCGTGCGCGTTCGCTCGCGTGTGTGCTTGTGCGTGTGTTTACCTAATTGTAATTACCTAATTGTGTTTACGGGACAGAGCCGAAAGCTCGTATCTTCCCGTCTCCTGATCGGTTCCATTTTATACTTAGTGATACTTATCATACCTGTCCTTAAAACTATGGATTGAGATAGCATTAACTACCTCCTCGCTTAGCCAATTCCAATTATCAACTACTCTAACACTGAAAAAGTATTTCCTTACATCCTGCAAAGAAGTTTTCTTACGAAGCTTCAAACTATGACCTCTAGTTCTAGAGCCTGCCATATCAAAAAATC
The DNA here is from genome assembly GCA_037179515.1 of Halocaridina rubra. Classification (NCBI taxonomy): domain Eukaryota; kingdom Metazoa; phylum Arthropoda; class Malacostraca; order Decapoda; family Atyidae; genus Halocaridina; species Halocaridina rubra. The sequence continues at coordinate 29,403 of JAXCGZ010019514.1, forward strand.
GATCCCTATCCACTCTATCATAACCATGGAAGACTGTCTCCATATCCACCTCAATCTTCTAGCTTCGAGTGATGGTAAGTTTAATTGCTTCAGCCTCTCATCATAACTAAGATTGCGTACTTCTGGCACCAGTTTCGTGGCATGTCTTTGAACTTTTTCAAGCTTAGCTATGTGCTTTTTCAAGTGCGGATTCCAAAAGGGGGCTGCATTTTCGAGTTTTGGCCTCACATTGGTTACATAAATATTTCTGAACATTTCCTTGTCCATGTGCCTGAAGGCTACCCTTACATTTGATAAGAATGCATATGCTGCCCTTACTATGCCATTTATATGTATTTCTGGAGACAAATCTGCCAGTATGTTTACTCCTAGATCTCTCTCATTTTCTGTCTCTTGAAGTTGTACTCCAGCCACTGAGTAGTCAAGCTTGGGCCTTCTTGCACTTGTACGCATTCTCATTACCTTACATTTTAAAGTATTGAATTTCATTAGCCACTTTTCTGACCACTCAAGCAGATTATTTAGATCTTCCTGAAGTTCTCTACCATTGTTCTCGTTTCTTACTTTCTTCACAATCTTTGCATCATCTGCAAACATATCCATGAATGAATTTACAGACTCTGGTAGGTCATTTACATATACAAGGAACAAAAGTGGCCCTAAAACTGAACCATGTGGAACTCCACTACTAACTCCTCTCCATTCAGACACTGAGTGTCTTACTCTAACCCTCTGTTCCCTTCCTTCTAAGTAAGTTTTTATCCATTCCAAGACATTTCCACCTATTCTAGCCATTGCTTGCAGCTTCCTAATAAGTCTCCCATGTGGAACAGTGTCAAACGCTTTCTGGAAGTCTTGGAATATGCAATCTGCCCAGCCCTCTCTTTCCTGTAAGATTCGGCTTACCTCATCATAATATTCTAGTAAGTTTATTACTGTTGATCTACCTTCTCTGAAGCCATGTTGCCTCACTGACAAAAAGTTGAAGGATTCCAAGTGAAGAGAAATATGTTTCCTTAGTAGTTTCTCCATAACTTTGCAAACTATGCTGGTCAAGGAAACTGGTCTATAGTTCAGAGCCGTATCCCTCCTTCCCTTTTTGAAGATAGGTATCACATTTGCTTGTTTCCAGCATCTTGGAATCTCCCCTGACTCCAGTGACTTTTTAAATATGATACCCAGTGCCACTGATATTGAGTTTGCGCACTTTTTAAGTACATGAGGGGATATGTCATCAGGACCTGTAGCTTTATGAACATCTAAATCCATCAGCGCTTTGCAAACTTCTGTGGCTGTAAGGTTGATGTTCTCTAATGCCGGCCCTTGAGCTTCTATCTCTGCAATCTGAGGGGGTGGGGTATTTTCTACTGTAAATACTGACTGAAACTCCTTGTTCAATTCTTTGCAGATCTCTTCATCCGTCTCAGTGATGCTTCCATCCACTCTCTTTAGCCTTTAAACCTGTTCTTTTACCTTCAGTTTTCCTCTGATAAAGCTGTAGAAAAGCTTGGGATTTTCTTTAGCCTTCCAGGCGATGTCCCTCTCATAGTCTCTCTTTGCCTCTCTCCTTTTGCTTAGGTAGTCATTTCTTGCTCTTTTGTAGGTTTGCCAGGCAATTATGTTTTTTATCCTCCTATACCTTTTCCATCATTTGTCTCTCCACTCCTTAGCTCTTTTACACTCATTATCGAACCATTTTTCTCTGGCATGAATTACACCTACTTTGGTGACAGGTATGCAGCAATCTACTATCTTCCCATATTTCTCACATAAGATGTCATACATTTCTTGTACAGATTTGTTGTAAAATAAGGTTCTCCAGTCAATAACTGCAAAAAGCTCATTCATTTTGATGTAATATCCTTTCAGATAATCCCTCCTCATGTCCTCAGTGCCTCTACTCTCAGGCAGAATATCTTCAATGATATACTCCATCAACAACACACAGTGGTCACTTTCCAATTGGTGGTTCATACTCAATTTTTTCAATATCCAACACATTATCTGTGAATACTAGATCACGTAGTGATGGCTCATCCCCACCCCTGGCCCTCGTTGGTTCCTTTACATGTTGGTGTAGGAAATTCCCTTGTACGCAATCTAGAAATCTTGCCCCGAATGAGTCCTCACCACTGTGTGGGTCAAGATTTATCCAATCTATCTCTTTATGATTAAAATCTCCCATAATCAAAATCCTATATTTTCTCTCCCGTGCCATGTTAACAACTGAATTTATGACTTCAATAGTACCTATATGACTTTCCTCATAAACTTCTAGCCTATTCTGGTTCCTTGGTGGGTTATATACAACAGTTATTATAATGCTCTATGACCCAGTATTTATGCGAGCAACAAGAAATTCCTTGAACTCACTTTCTATAGCCAAGTTTATTTCTTCAACTTGAATCCTTTCACCTATGAGCAGTGCTATCCCTCCACCAGTTCTCTCAGATCTTTCAACCCTTAGTATTCTGAAGCCCTTAGGAAAAACTGTGACACTGTTTATGTCCTCACTCAACTTAGTCTCTGTAATTGCTACTATATCTGTTTTACTGTAGTGAATCCTATCTTTTAATTCTACTGCCTTACCAGCTAATCCATCATCATTTGTGTATAACAATCTTAATGAGGCCCCATCCCCTGATCTTCTGTCATTATCCTCTTTATCTCCCCTTTGTCTGGAAGAACTCTGAAATGAAAATTTTTCTTCTCTTCTTCATTTCTTTCCTCATTTAACCTTCTTGCCTCTTTCAACAAGTTTTTGATCTTTCCCATTTCTTCCTGTGTTCTGTATCGTCTAATGAACACGTGTTTGAATTCTTGAAGGTCTTTTAGGCTTTATTTCCTCAACAATATTTCCCTACATGTTTCCCCTCTCTCAACGGTTACTTTTGTTGGTCTCGGCTTTCCTTCCCTCGAATATTTGCCTAGTTGGTGTATGTTTATAATATCCTCAGGACCACAAACTACTCCAAGCTTTCTTATCAGGTCTACAACCCTAGCTTTATTTTCTTCAAGTCACCCCTGCCATGTTGGCTAATGGGATTCGCTTATGCCTGAGATTACCACTGTCTTCTCTTTATCAAGTGCCTGTTTGATCAGTGGGTTTGCCCTTTCCATCACAACGTCTTTCATTTTTTCGATTACTGTCTCTTTACAGTCAACTGTTTGTATGTTTTCCAGTGACACCACCTTTACAGCCTCTTTTACTGCCACATTCCCCTTTAGTGCATCAGAAAGGGGAAATTTTAATGGCATCATTTTCCATATTCAGCCCCTGGCACTCTTTTCTAAACTGTTCAATGTTTTCCTTAATCTGGACATTCCAAGCAGCAATCTCGTCTCTTTCAGAAGAGAGCAGTGAACTAACATCTAATTCCTTTAGGTTGTCATTCAGCTGTTTGTTTTTATCTTCTTGTTTAAAAATTCTAGATTCTAGTTGACTCTTTTCCCCTTCCAGCTTCTTTATTCTTTTTTCTCGTTCCTTTCTCTCCTGCCCTTGTGCTTTATTTGCTGCCTCTAAAAATCTTATTTCCTCTCTGAGTGTTTCATTCTCTTTCATTTCTCTATCCATATTCCAAATTTTTTCATCAAGGCTTATAACCATTGCCTCTAAATCCTTGATTTTCTGTTTTAGTCTCCTAATAGCTACCCCTCCTCCCGACCCATGGGTGGGAGAGGTTTGGGACAGAGATGGCCTCATTTTTATGTTCTCCCTCTCACAGAATATAGAAAGAAGAAGAGAAACAGAAAAAAAGAGAAAAACTTTTATTTAAGCTTCACACAGAATTTTTATATCTACATATAAGTGCTATTAAGTGACTCAATTTATCTCTTTTCTGGTAACACACATCCTAACTTAAAAATTTGACCATGGTAATTTGAGGATAAAAAGAAAAAGAAAAAAATGCAACAAAAACAAATGTCAAACCTGAAGGAAAATTCGAATTTGTGTATGGGGAGACACCCACCTGTTTCTGCTATATATTCTTCTTAACTGATAAACTCACTTGCTAAACAAGATATATTATCATAGGATCAGACTTTACCTTTAACTCAATATATATACAAAATAAAAAAAAATAGTAAGAGAGAAAGCTAAAAGAAAAGAAAACAAAATGAAAAAAATAAGACAGCTGTTCTACCTGGCAACTTAACTCAGTACTGTTGACAGGTGTATTTGGGGTATTTATTTAACTATTCTATTATTTCGTGTATCAAACTAACAATCAATTTAATATAAATGGGAAGGATACTGATTTTAACAATATATGGAACCACAGGATTAGGTGATCGGCTTAATAGCTCTCCCAAATTTACACAATGAATTAGGTAATGTGAAGTGATGGCTTCACCTCTGGCAACTCTTCTAAATTTCCTTCAAGGCAGAACCGGACAGCTTCTTCTCTTTCCCCTCTCGAAAATGTTCTCAATTTTTTCCTTTAATATTTTGGACAGTCCCGTCATACAATATATATAAGTTTTTTACTCACAATACTCTGCAGGATTTCTTATATAGGGGAATTATGTTTAAGTTTTACACTTAACTCCTAGTCACTCAAAAACACAAGGGAAAATTTAAGAGATACTGAATGTTTGTGTACTATTGCCCGCCGCAATTGTGTGTGTGTGTGTATGTGTATATGTATGTGTATGTGTATGTGTGTGTGGGAGTGTGTGTGTGTGTGTGTATGTGTGTGTATATGTGAGTGTATGTGTATGTATATGTGTATGTATATGTGTATGTATATGTGTATGTATATGTGAATGTATATGTGCATGTATATGTGTATGTATATGTGTATATACACATCCATATATTTGTACATACATATATATGTACATACATATATATGTACATAAATATATATGTACATACATATATATGTACATACATACATATATACATACATACATATGTACATAAATACATATGTATATACATACATATGAACATACAAGCATATGTACTTACATATGTACATACATACTTATATACATACATACATATATGCATATATCTATATATATCTATATCTATATATATATATATATATATATATATATATATATATATATATATATATATATATATATATATATATATATATATATATATATATATATATATATATATATATATATATATATATATATATATATACATTTATATATATACATTTATATATAACACATATATATACATATATACATATATATATACGTAAATATATATATATATATATATATATATATATATATATATATATATATATATATATATATATATATATATATATATATATATATATATATATATATATATATATATATATATATATATATATATATATATATATATATATATATATATATATATATATATATATATATATATATATATATATATATATATATATATATATATATATATATATATATATATATATATATATATATATATATATATATATATATATATATATATATATATATATATATATATATATATATATATATATATATACATATATATATATATATATATATATATATATATATATATATATATATATATATATATATATATATATATAT
>JAXCGZ010019514.1:40000-45000 GCA_037179515.1 Halocaridina rubra
AAAGCTATGACGTTGGATTACTTTTAACCTTCTGTGGTGTAGTGGTAGCGCCTAGACTTAGTAATCATAAGTCCTGGGTTCGAGTCCCGGTCTGGGTAAAATATGATTCATGTTTTCACATATGTAATGTGCTTAATTGGATATATATATATATATATATATATATATATATATATATATATATATATATATATATATATATATATATATATATATATATATATATATATATATATATATATATATATATATATATATATATATATATATATATATATATATATATATATATATATATATATATATATATATATATATATATATATATATATATTAATATATATATATATATATATATATATATATATATATATATATATATATATATATATATATATATATATATATATATATATATATATATATATATATATATATATATATATATATATATATATATATATATATATATATATGTATATATGATTCATGTCACATATGTAATGTGCTTAATTGGATATATATATATATATATATATATATATATATATATATATATATATATATATATATATATATATATATATATATATATATATATATATATATATATATATATATATATATATATATATATATATATATATATATATATATATATATATATATATATATATATATATATATATATATATATATATATATATATATATATATATATATATATATATATATATATATATATATATATATATATATATATATATATATATATATATATATATATATATATATATATATATATATATATATATATATATATATATATATATATATATATATATATATATATATATATATATATATATATATATATATATATATATATATATATATATATATATATATATATATATATATATATATATATATATATATATATATATATATATATATATATATATATATATATATATATATATATATATATATATATATATATATATATATATATATATATATATATATATATATGTGTGTGATTACCTAATTGTGATTACCTAATTGTGTTTACGGGAAAGAGCCGAAAGCTCGTATCTTCCCGTCTCCTGATCGCTTCCAATTTATACTTAGTGATACTTATCATACCTGTCCTTAAAACTATGGATTGAGATAGCATTAACTATCTCCTCGCTTAGCCAATTCCAATTATCAACTACTCTTACACTGAAAAAGTATTTCCTTACATCCTGCAAAGAAGTTTTCTTACGAAGCTTCAAACTATGACCTCTAGTTCTAGAGCCAGCCATATCAAAATATCGATCCCTATCCACTCTATCATAACCATGAAGGAATTTAAAGACTGTCACCATATCCCCCCTCACTCTTCTAGCTTCGAGTGATGGTAAGTCTAATTCCCTCAGCCTCTCATCATAACTGAGATTGCGTATTTCTGGCACCAGTTTCGTGGCATGTCTTTGAACTTTTTCAAGCTTAGCTATGTGCTTTTTCAAGTGCGGATTCCATAAAGGGGGCTGCATATTCGAGTTTTGGCCTCACATAGGTTACATAAATATTTCTGAACATTCCCTTGTCCATGTGCCTGAAGGCTACCCTTACATTTGATAAGAATGCATATGCTGCCCTTACTATGCCATTTATATGTATTTCTGGAGACAAATCTGCCAGTATGTTTACTCCTAGATCTCTCTCATTTTCTGTCTCTTGAAGTTGTACTCCAGCCACCGAGTAGTCAAGCTTGGGCCTTCTTGCACTTGTACCCATTCTCATTACCTTACATTTTGACGTATTTAATTTCATTAGCCACTTTTCTGACCACTCATGCAGATTATTTAGATCCTCCTGAAGTTCTCTACCTTTGTTCTCGTACTTTACTTTCTTCACAATCTTTGCATCATCTGCAAACATATTCATGAATGAATTTACAGACTCTGGTAGGTCATTTATATATACAAGGAACAAAAGTGGCCCTAAAACTGAACCCTGTGGAACTCCACTACTAACTCTTCTCCATTCAGACACTGAGTGTCTTACTCTAACCCTCTGTTCCCTTCCTTCTAAGTAAGTTTTTATCCATTCCAAAACATTTCCACCTATTCTAGCCATTGCTTGCAGCTTCCTAATAAGTCTCCCATGTGGAACAGTGTCAAACGCTTTCTGGAAGTCTAGGAATATGAAATCTGCCCAGCCCTCTCTTTCCTGTAAGATTTGGCTTACCTCATCATAAAATTCTAATAAGCTTGTTACTGTTGATCTACCTTCTCTGAAGCCATGTTGCCTCACTGACAAAAAGTTGAAGGATTCCAAGTGAAGAGAGATATGTTTCCTTAGTAGTTTCTCCAAAACTTTGCAAACTATGCTGGTCAAGGAAACTGGTCTATAGTTCAGAGCAGTATCCCTCCTTCCCTTTTTGAAGATAGGTATCACATTTGCTTGTTTCCAGCATCTTGGAATCTCCCCCGACTCCAGTGACTCCTTAAATATGATACTTAGTGCCACTGATATTGTGCTTGCGCATTTTTTAAGCACATGAGGGGATATGTCATCAGGACCTGTAGCTTTAAGAACATCTAAATCCATCAGCGCTTTGCATACCTCTGTGGCTGTAAGGTTGATGTTCTCTAATACCGGCCCTTGAGCTTCTATCACTGCAATCTGAGGGGGTGGGGTATTTTCTACTGTAAATACTGACTGAAACTCCTTGTTCAATTCTTTGCAGATCTCTTCATCCGTCTCAGTGATGCTTCCATCCGCTCTCTTTAGCCTTAAAACCTGTTCTTTTACCTTCAGTTTTCCTCTGATAAAGCTGTGGAAAAGCTTGGGATTTTCTTTAGCCTTCCTGGTGATGTCCCTCTCATAGTCTCTCTCTGCCTCTCTCCTTTTACTTAGGTAGTCATTTCTTGCTCTTTTGTAGGTTTGCCAGGCATTTATGTTTTTTCTCCTCCTATACCTTTTCCAGCATTTGTATCTCCACTCCTTAGTTCTTTTACACCCATTATCGAACCATTTCTCTCTGGCATGAGTTACACCTACTTTGGTGACAGGTATGCAGCAATCTACTATCTTCCCATATTTCTCACAAAAGATGTCATACATTTCTTGTACAGATTTGTTGTAAAATAAGGTTCTCCAGTCAATAACTGCAAAAAGCTCATTCATTTTGATGTAATCTCCTTTCGGATAGTTCCTCCTCATGTCCTCAGTGCCTCTACTCTCAGGAAGAATATCTTCAATGATATACTCCATCAACAACACACAGTGGTCACTCTTTCCAATTGGTGGTTCATACTCAATTTTTTCAATATCCAACACATTATCTGTGAACACTAGATCAAGTAGTGTTGGCTCATCCCCACCCCTGGCCCTCGTTGGTTCCATTACATGTTGGTTTAGGAAATTCCCTTGTACGCAATCTAGGAATCTTGCCCCGAATGAGTCCTCACCACTGTGTGGGTCAAGATTTATCCAATCTATCTCTTTATGATTAAAGTCTCCCATAATCAAAATCCTACATTTTTTTTCCCGTTCCATGTTAACAACTGAGTTTATGACTTCAATAGTACCTAAATGACTTTCCTCATAAACTTCAAGCCTATTTTGGTTCCTTGGTGGGTTGTATACAACAGTTATTATAATGCTCTCTGACCCAATATTTATGAGGGCAACAAGAAATTCCTTGAACTCACTTTCTATAGCCAGGTTTATTTCTTCAACTTGAATCCTTTCACTTATGAGCAGTGCTATCCCTCCACCAGTCCTCTCAGATCTTTCAACCCTTAATATTCTGAAGCCCTTAGAAAAAACTGTGACACTGTTTATGTCCTCACTCAACTTAGTCTCTGTAATTGCTACTATATCTGCCTTACTGTTGTGAATCCTATCTTTTAATTCTACTGCCTTACCAGCTAATCCATCAGCATTTGTGTATAACAATCTTAATGAGGCCCCATCCCCTGATCTTCTGTCATTATCTTCTTTATCTCCCCTTTGTCTGGAAGAACTCTGAAATGAAAATTTTTCTTCTGTTCTTCATTTCTGTCCTCATTTAACCTTCTTGCCTCTTGCAACAAGTTTTTGATCTTTCCCATCTCTTCCTGTGTTCTGTATTGTCTAATGAACACTTCTTTGAATTCTTGAAGGTCTTTTAGACTTTTTTTTCTCAACAATATTTCCCTACATGTTTCCCCTCTCTCAAAGGTTACTTTTGTTGGTCTCGGCTTTCCTTCCCTCGAATATTTACCTAGTTGGTGTATGTTTACAATATCCTCAGGACCACAAACTACTCCAAGCTTTCTTATCAGGTCTACAACCCTAGCTTTATTTTCTTCAAGTCTCCCCTGCCATGTTGGCTCCTGGGATTCGCTTATGGCTGAGATTACCACTGTCTTCTCCTTATCAAGTGCCTGTTTGAACAGTGGGTTTGCCCTTTCCGTCACAACGTCTTTCATTTTTTCGATTACTGTCTCTTTATAGTCAACTGTTTGTATGTTTTCCAGTGCCACCACCTTTACAGCCTCTTTTACTGCCACATTCCCCTTAGTGCATCAGCAAAGGAAGTTTTCATGGCATCATTTTCCATATTCAGCTCATGGAACTCTTTTCTGAACTGTTCAATGTTTTCCTTAATCTGGACATTCCAAGCAGCAATCTCGTCTCTTTCAGAAGAGAGCAGTGAACTAACATCTAATTCCTTTAGGTTGTCATTCAGCTGTTTATTTTTATCTTCTTGTTTAGAAATTCTAGATTCTAGTTGACTCTTTTCCCCTTCCAGCTTCTTTATTCTTTTTTCTCGTTCCTTTCTCTCCTACCCTTGTGCTTTATTTGCTTCCTCCAAAGATCTTATTTGCTCTCTGAATGTTTCATTCTCTTTCATTTTTCCATCCATATTCCGAATTTTTTCATCAAGGCTTATAACCATTGCCTCTAAATTCTTGATTTTCTGTTTAAATCTCCTAATGGCTACCCCTCCTACCGACCCC
>JAXCGZ010019515.1:0-49914 GCA_037179515.1 Halocaridina rubra
GTGGAAATTTTTTATCATTGTCTCAAAATTTTGACGACGAAAGAGTGAAACAATGAACAACGGGAAGTCCCTGTAACTGCTTGCAAACTACCCTGTCTCTTGAAGTCCTTTTTTGGATATATTGTATGTTTCTCAAAGAATGGTGCCTCTGGAGTCTCTTCCATAATATCACTTAAATTATGTACCGATGATCATATTGTTATTCCAACTTTTTCTGATGATATAGCGACATTCCTTGGGGATGTAATATTTTTTCCCATGGGTTCTTTCAATTCTGGAGAGTTGGACGACTATTCTGGGATATGTTAGTCTGTTGAAATTATATGGAGACTTGTCCCTGTCATGGTGTTTGTAAACTTATAATGTCGAATCCTTCTGATGCTGATTTTTTTGCCTTGAAATATGGTTTTCTCTCCTTATGACTCTACACTTATTCATCTTCAATGTGGTGAGTCTTCCAACTTTGATATTTTAATGTCAGAAAGTGTTTGCTCTAACTTTGAAGTTTCTGTTACGGTTTAGTTGGTAAAGTTGACTTGCTATCATTAATTATATCCTCTCATGCTGGGGGCAACTTGAGGAAAATCTAGGCGCATTGGTGATTATCTTAATAAATTACTGGGTATCTTCTAAATTCTACCCCACACTCATAGCTTATACACCATGAAATATATTTCTCTATGAAGAAATAAGCATTCTTTTTTGATTAGGCTCAGAAGTGTCATTTCAAAAGTCAATTACATGACCATTAGTTGACAACATGAGTGCACATTAGCAGAAAGAGTTTTTGGAAATTGCTCTCTTGTTAGCCCAATTTTTGTTCTTTTGATTTTTAGAGATTTTATATAAATTTTGGGAGTTCCATGTTCCATATTTCTTGTATAATAGGGAGGGTCTAGCTCTATCTACTAAATAGAGCATCTCCATCATGGCAAATATATATGAGGACTGTTTTATGTATTATGTCATACTCTAAAGTCAGTTGGCTTTGTAACATGAGGCTTCTATGTTATACAGTGATCCATGAGGTAGACTGTAGGCCTCTTTTTCCATTGGAGAAATTTTAAGGCTGCTGGTGTGAATGGGTTCTCTATGAATAATTATATCATTAACTTCTTCATTATCATATCCTTATTTTAAAAAATTTAGTTGGAGTACAGGGGGTCCCCGTTTTACATCGTTCCGCCATTACATCAGAGGCCAAAAAATAATTAATTAATTATTAATAACTCAAATCTTCACCCTACCTGGCTTGTGTGGTAAATTCAAACTTTGTGTATGGAACAGTTTGTGAGCCTGGCAGTAGAATAGTCACACAGTATTATTGTATTCACATATACTGTATCAACTTAATGGTTATATTTATATATTTGTTTATGTATTTGAATATTTAAAGGAATTAGACTTAATTTATGTGCAAAATTACCAAATATATAGCTGTAAATATGATCTTAATACGAAAAAGTTCGTTGAGGTTGGTAGAAGAGTAGTCACAAGGAATTGTTGTTTATGTTTATACTGTATCAAATAGGTGGTTTTATTTATATATTTGTCCATGTATTTGGTTATTTGAAGGAATTAGAGTTATTTACAAAATTACCAAATACATTGCCGTCAATACGATAGTTTCGGTTTTACGTCACGGACTCCCTTTTCTACCAAGGGCTAGGACAGTTGCCTTCTTGCGAAGGACTTGTTTTGGCAGATGTAATCGTTACCCCGAGTGCATGCCCTTGCTAACCTCAGACCGTGACGGGGCGCGAACCCTCGACCTGACGTCTCAGAGTCGCGGACGCTCCGTCAATACGATCTTTACACAAAAATGTTTGTTGAGGTTGGCAGAAGAATAGGCCCATGGCATTGTTGTATACGTATATACTGTACAGTGTTCCTTCCATTATCGCGAGCATTCGGTTCCGGGACCCAGCGCGAGATAGGAAAATCGCGGAGTAGGATCAGCCTATATGAACATAGATATTTTAATTTATTTTTACGTTTACACCGTATAAACTGTATAAACCCTCCCTGTACTGTTAAGAAACCACCCTTTACTTCATAAATAACAGCATGCAAGCGTAAATTTATATGACATACTCATGTACATAGGTATTTTACAATTATTTTTACGTTTACAGTGTTCCCCCCTTATCGCGATAGTTCGGTTCCGGGACCCGGCGCGAACCAGGAAAACCGCGGAGTAGGATCAGCCTATATGTACATAGATATTTTAATTTATTTTTACGTTTATACTGTATAAACCCTCCCTGTACTGTTAACAAACCACCCTTTACTTCATAAATAACAGCATGCAACGTAAATTTATAAGAAAGTGATAGATAAAATTATGGTGAATGAAGTGGTAATTACATGACATACTCATGTACATAGGTATTTTACAATTGTTTACGTACTGTATAAACTCTCCCTGCACTGTTGAAAAAACCCTTTACATTATAAATAACAGCAAGCAACGTAAATTTACATGAAAGTGATAGATAAAATTACGGTGAATGAAGTGGTAATTACATGACATACTCATGTACATGGGTATTTTACAATTATTTTTACGTTTACGTACTGTATAAACCCTCCCTGCACTGTTAAAAAAACACCCTTTACAGTATAAATAACAGCAAGCAACGTAAATTTACATGAAAGTGGTAGATAAAATTACGGTGAATGAAGTGGTAATTACATGACATACTCATGTACATGGGTATTTTGCAATTATTTTTACGTTTACACTGTATAAACCCTCCCTGTACTGTTAAAAAACCACCCTTTACTTCATAAATAACAGCATGCAACGTAAATTTACATGAAAGTGATAGATAAAATTACGGTGAATGAAGTGGTAATTACATGACATACTCATGTACATAGGTATTTTACAATTATTTTTACGTTTACGTACTGTATAAACCCTCCTTGCGCTGTTAAAAAAACACCCTTTACATTATAAATAACAGCAAGCAATGTAAAGTTACATTTTCTGTTAAAAAATGAAAATACTGAAAATTTTTATTTTTTCAATATTTTAATATTTTTGCGTATACCCATAAAATAAAATAATAAGTTATCCAAAAACAATTGCGATACAGTGAGAACGCGAACCAAGAAACGCGATACAGGGGGGGAACACTGTACTGTATAAACCCTCCCTGCATTGTTAAAAAACCACCCTTTACTTTATAAATAACAGCATGCAACGTATATTTATATGTACGTGATAGGTAAACTTACTTTATCTGTTATGGAACATTTTCCTTTGCTGCTTTGGCTCACTACAAGAAGCCTTAGAAGATGAAGGATGCTTGGGAGGCATTGCAAAGGTTAAAATATGCGAGTAAAACTATCACAAGCAAAACGTATTAATAAGGACAACGTGAACGGCGCACACGTGAGTTAGACTGAACGAGCCTTTGTCCGAAACGCTGATAGCGGTATCGTATTTTACATGTTGCAATACTGTTAGTATTTATGTTTTTTACTATTTTTTACTGTTTTATTATTCTTAGGCTAAGAAATAAATTTTTTTTATCAATAAAATCATGAAACTACTGGAAATATAAATATATATGCTAGCTCACGTAGCTGCGACTCCAATACATTGTACGTTATCGGACACTATTTCGCATGATGCAATACTGTGAGTTATACTGTACGTACATATATCTAAATGTATGTTTTTTACTATTTTTTACTGTTTTATTATTTGTAGGCTGGGAAATAAATTTTTTTTATCAATTAGATAATGAAATATGTTTTTTTTTTTTTTTTCAATAAAAAAATGAAAATATTGCGAATTTTTATTTTTTTAATATTTTAATATTTTTGCATATACCCCCCCAAAAAATATAATAATTTGTCAAAAGAAAAACGGTGGTACAGTGAAAACGCGATCCAGCGAAGGATCACTGTATTTAGTTAATGGTTTATTTATTTATTTGGTTATTTGAAGGAATTAGATTTAATTTTATTTAAATACGATCTTTACGTGAAAAAGTTTGTTGAGGTTGCAGACGAATAGTCACATGGCATTGTTGTACTGCATACGCAATTACTGTATGAAGTTAATGTTTTTATTTATTTATTTGTTTATTAATTTGGTTATTTGAAGGAATTACTCTTAGTTTATTAACAAAATGACCAAATACATAGCAGTAAATAGGATCTTTATGCAAAAAAGTTTGTTGAAGTTGGTAGAAGAATAGTCACACGGCATTGTTGTATGCGTATATCTCAAGTTAATGGTTTTCTTTATTTATATTTTTATGTATTTGATTATTTGAAGGAAGTAGATTTAATTTATTTACAAAATTACCATATAGATAGCCGTAAACAGGATCTTCATGTGAAAAAACTTGTTGAGGTTGGCAGAAAAATAGTCTCACGTCATTGTTTTACTGCATTCGTATATACTGTATCAAGTTAATAGTTTTATTTGTTTATATATTTCCTTATTTGAAGGAATTACTCATGATTTATTTACAAAATTACCAAATACATAGCCAGAAATACGATCTTTATGCAGAAAAGTTTGTTGAGGTTGGCAGAAGAATAATCACACGCCATTGTTGTACACGTGTATATCAAGTTAATGGTTTTGTTTATTTATTTAGTTATTTGAAGGAATTAGATTTAATTTATTTACAAAATTGCCTAATATAAATTTTGGAAATAGAGAGAAACAAAAGGAAAGCACATTAAGAACGCATTTCTCAGAGAAACGCTGTAGTTAAGGCATTGCTTCTCGACCCTTCGTCTACCATATTGTTTATTGCTCTCATTCCCTGCCGATACATACTTTCAACATCAAGATGTTATAAGTGCTTTGGATGGATGACCAGCATCAATGGCGCATCCCAGTGAGCCTTCTTTTGATTCACTTGTTCTTGTGCTTATTCACTGGTGTTAAGCTGTTTGACCATAAGTTGGATATGGGGGCTGAAGTTATCCAATTATCCAGATGCAATCCAAACACAGTAGTAAAGGTAAGCAATACTGTATAGTGTAGTATTACTATTTTTATGTCTTAGATTATAAATTTTGCTTATTTTTCAATGATATAGAGTATTTATTTTTACCATTGGTGGGTGACTCAGGTTCTTATTCAGGTGTTTTCCGACTTCTGTCTACATCCGGTTTAAGTCAATTGTCAGGAATGGAGCCCAGACGTAAGATAGGGACCCCCTGTAATGGCCTTCTGCAATTTGCTCCAATGCATATATGATACAGTATAACTTTCATGTGTAAACTTATTCTGATCTAAATATAAACTAAATTTGGGCTTAACACTGGCAACAGCATGTTACATTGAGTCTTTAGCTTGTGAAATATATACAAACACTATGTATAATGCATAGGAATATATAGAAGATCAACATGTAGTTTCCTGGCTTTGGAAATTAGGCAACTTTTTTTCTATTTACTAGAAATTAATAAATTACTTGGAGACATAACTTGCTTGTGATTTGTCAGTGTGGAGAATGAATATTGAAAAGAGAGCTTTGGTATCTTGAATTTTCGAAAATTCTTTCTTCACCTTAACAAATTTACTCTTTCCTACCATAGTTGTTGTGTTTTTTTCTATTACAGTATTTTCTTTTATGAAAAATTTTCTTTAGATTGTTTCCAAGATAATGACTAAGATATAATGCATTGGATAGTGATGGTCCAAATGAACACTTTCTTACAGATTCGTGGTTCAATGAAAGAGGGAATGAAACGAACAGTGTTTTGTGTCAACACTGTGCCTTTAGTCTATCAGCAAGGAAAGGCCATTGAAACACATACAAGACTAAAAGTTGGCAAATATGAGGGATCCCAAAATGTTGATCTTTGGGATGATAAGAAGGTAAGATTTTTTTTTTTTTTTATGAGTGACACTAGACAGGCAAGAAAATTCTTCTCATCAATATAGACTCGAGCACAAAGAAAACATTAGGACAAAGGAAATGTAAAAGGTTAAGGACAAGGCAGAGATAAGGTAATGATACACAATATTTAATGGACAGACCTGAGGAGCTAAGAGATATGGCAGGATTGGGCCCTGAGATGATCAAGATCCGATTTTTGATAGAAGATTAGGTTATAAGAGTTAGGAAAGACAGAAGGAGGAAGAGAGTTCCAGAGTCTGTAGGTGGATAGGAAGAAGCAGTCACTGCACCAACCAATCCGCGAGCTACTAATCTCCACACAATACTTGTGTTACACGGCCTCTGCAGTGGGGGAGGGATGCAGCTCGCCAACTCATCAGAGCAGCAATGGAAGTAATAGTGATAGAAAAGAGAATGGGATAATCCCTTACGGCAAAGAGAAAGAGAATCCAGATTAAAAGTAAGAGAAGGGTCATTAAGGAGTCTGCCTGCCTTATATTCAACCTTGCCAAGGAGATGAGTACAGTATATGAAGAAGCGCCCCAGATGGGTGAGCAGTATTCTAAGCAGGGACAGATAAGACCTTTATAGATTTTAAGTAACTGCAAAGAGGAAAAGTAATGAAAACAAAACAGAACCCCCAATTTTTTGGATGCAGATTTAGAAATTTGAATTATGCGATTTCTCCAAGACAAGTTAAGGGCTATCTGGATTCCTAATATGTTAATAGAATTAAGAGAGTAAATTTTGTTAGTTATGAAGACAATTGGGCTATCAGGAGGAGAAGTAGAGTAAGAGAAGTATTATATATGAATGAATTTTGGGTGCCCCACTCAGATACCCTCTGCAATCGGAGTTGAGAGTAGAAGAGTGAGTGATATGAGGCTGATTACGAGCAGAAGGTGAAGGTTATGAAGGAAGAACTGAGGAAAAGTATGGGTAGAATCGTTGACAAAGGCGTGGAGAAGAGAGGAGGATGGAGACTGTAGAAGATCGTTGATGAAGAGAAGGAACAGAGTAGGTGAAAGAACAGAGCCCTTTGAAACACGTAACAGAAAATGGGCTAGATGTTGCCCCATCAACAACCACAGTTATAAATCAGTCAAAAGAAAGCTGGAAATCTGAGAACAGAGAGAAGAGGTTCAACCTTAAGCAGGGAGCTTGGCCAATGCCTTGTGCCAGACTCTGTCAATTGCCAGAGAGATATCAAGGGTAATGATAGAGGATTCCCCATACTTCCTCAGAGAAGATGACCACACATAACTAGGATAGGACAGGAGGTCACCTGTGGATCTTGCTTTGCAGAAGCACACTGGTATTCGCAGGTAGCGAGTTATTTTCAAAACGTTTCTAGAAGTGAGAATTGAGCAAAGGTTTGAAAACTTTTGTGCTAGGATAGGTTAGGACAATAGGTCGGTAGTTAGTAGGAATTGAGCAGTCACCCTTCTTAAGAACAGGTAGCGCTAGTGCATGCTTCCAAGATGAAAGATAGATAGTGGTTGAGTGTATGAGGCAAAAAAGACGGCAAAGCACGGGAGCCAATTCATCTGCAAACTCCTTAAGGAGCCTTGCAGGGGTACCATCAAGTGTGGATGCCTTGTTCATCTTTAACGAACAAAGAACCTTATGAACTTTGCATGAAGATGGGATAAGTGAGGGCATAGTGTTAGAGTGGGATAAAGAATGATGGACACGTTCACGGGAATCGCTTACGGAAGAATTGGCAGAAGAATGAAAGCCAAATAGAGTGGCTTTGTCAGTGGGAGAGCAAGCCACAGAACCATCTGAATGAATGAGAGGTGAAAGCTTAAGTTACAGCAGCTTTTGGAGAGGTTTTTGGCTAAAGACCTGAAATATTTATCAGGGGGAGAGGAGTTAAGTCAACAACTTTTCCTTGTTATAAAGGAAGCATTAGACCTTCAAATCTGAGCAGTACAGCAACTCCTAGTTGTAATATAAGCAGGGCGAGTTAAATCAGGAGATGCTCGGTGTGCCCAGTCCTTAAACTGAATAACAATGGAGCAGACATGGTCAAACCAAGTATAAGGGGGAGAAAAAGTTCTCATAGAGGAGGGGAATGAACCCCTCCATTCCCGAGGTTATGATATAGGTAACTTTTAGGGCTACCTGATCAGGGTTGCAGAACCAAAAGCAGTAGTCATCCCATGAGAAGTTAGAGAGGAAGTTAGGAAAACCATCTCGTTGGATTCTTTATTTTATTGTTGATGGAATGTGTTCTTTGAGTTAAGCTTCAAAATCCTCCTCTCCTGGATTTCGTCCACTTACACTGCTTCATTAACAAAGCAATTTTTTAAATTCAAGGAGAAATGTCTTACTGTTTTAAATTTTTTTCAGTAGTGATTGCACACTTGCTAAAGTCCACTTACACAGTTAATATTTAGCATAATGCACGTTGATGAGGCGTAGAGAGTTTGCTCTCACACTGGCATTTTAGACATCTACCACCATGCTTGAGAAACATGGCTACGTTATGACTAAAGTCAATTTCTAGAATCTAAAGGGGGCCTCCCTCATAAGCAATGAATCACCATAATATTGTTACACTGCACAATAGGTAGTACTTCAATTATATATTATCAGGTTGGCAGTGGTGGTAGGTCTAACTAGCTTTATAACACTTTAAGGCCTTTGTGAGTTCCCAATATACCTGTTAATAGACCATGACATTTACCAATGATGAGAAGAGGAAGAAAAAATAAGTGAAATAATAAAATGTATTGTGTATTAAATATTGAATTGCAAACATATTCATTGAATATGAAGTGAATATAAATATTATAAACATTGTAATATCTAATATATATTATTAAATTACATAACTATACATTGTATTTTAGTTAGGTATATGCTACAGAAAGAGTCTGCCAGCAGTTTAGGTTGAAAAACTCAAGCCTAAGAGATCGTTAATCCCCATTTTTTGTATTTCTCTCAAACACTGCCTTCATCTTGCAGGGAAGAAGTGAAAAGCATTTAGTTTGTACATTTTACATTTCAGTATTTTATTTCAGTGGGAAGAAGAACTGGAAAAACATGAAGTGATAATTCTCACATCCCAGATACTTCTTCAATTGGTTCTTCATGGAAGATTACCACTCAACAAAGTTAATCTTATCATCATGGATGAATGTCACCATGCTGTTGGCAATCACCCTATGCGAGAAGTTCTGAGAGAATATGAAAAACTGAAGGATATGCATTCTAAGAAATGCCCTCATATAATGGGTCTCACAGCTAGTGTCATCAATCGGAAATGCAAGAGTTTTGAAGTAATGAAGGCTATACATACATTGGAAATGACCATGAATTCTGCTCTTGTCACATCCAAAAATCAGGAAGAAATAAAAAACTGTATTACACAGCCAAAGGAAATCCTTGTTATGTATAGGAAAGACAGCATGACATCATATCAGGAACTTATCAATGCACAACTTAGTGGAATGCTGTTTGAAGTATGCGAGAGAGACGATATTGAAATGAAAGCAAAGACATTTATAAAGAAAAGGATTAATAATATTGTACACATCATGACTTCTCTGGGTGATTGGTGCGTTGCACGTGCTATTAAATATGAAATGGAAAATCTAGAAGACAGTGCAGAAGCTGAAGAAGTGCACCTTCTCCGTGAACTTTACCGGGATCTTCGTACAAGATTCAACACCATATATAAGGTGTGTGTGGGAAAGGAAGTAAAGATGGCAAATCCTAAAGATCATGTAAGTCATCATGTTAAAAAGCTAATGGAGATATTGAGTTCCATTAGAAATTCAACAGTTGCAGGTTTAATTTTTGTTGAGAGAAGAAATACTGCTAAAATTTTGTATGATCTCTTGTTAGAGCTTGCAAAACAGAACGTTGACTTAGCATATATAAAGCCATTGTATATTGTTAGTGCAACTGCACACATGAACACAGATCTCAGATTAGCTGAACTGGAGTGTCGTAAGGTGCTGAAATCCTTAGATAAATTCAGAAATGGAGTAGCTAATTTTATTGTGTCCACAAGTGTATTAGAAGAAGGTGTTGACATTAGATGTTGCAATTTAGTTATTCGATTTGATAAACCTATGAACTATCGAGCTTATGTTCAGTCAAGAGGAAGATCAAGAGCAGATTCTTCCCGCTATGTTTTGATGGTTGAGGATGCAAATCATCAGAAGTTCATCAGCGATCTTGATGTTTACAGGGAGATCGAAAAATCATTAAAAACTCTGTGTCTTAACCGAAATTTACCAACGGATGATGAGACAAGGATGCACTTTAAAGAAGATGAGATCATACTACCTTATGAACCATATGGTATAGAAGGCCCCAAAGTAACTGCTAATTCTGCAGTATCCCTTATCAATCATTACCTTGGAAATCTACCTCAAGATAAGTTCACTAATTTAACACCACAAGTCATATATACAAGAGGTAGAAATTGTATAAAAGCTGGTATTATTTTGCCTGTGAGTTCTCCTCTTAGAACTACTGTGTATGGAAAATTTATGAATACCCAAGACTTAGCAAAGAAGAGTGCAGCTCTTGAGGTATGTAAGATACTACATGCAATGAAGGAACTTGATCATTCCCTTTGTCCGGTTAAACCCAAAATTGAAAATATAACAGAAGGGCTGCTTGACATTGACTTTGGCACACAAGCTGAGGAAGTGATTGGACTGGGTACAAAGAAGCATATGCAGATATGTGAAAAAGAAATATGTGAATCATTTTCTAATACTGATAGCCGTGTGTATCAACTGTACAGCATTGAAATTCTTCCCGCTTATCCAGAATTGCAAAGGTTTTCTGTCAATTCTACGACAAGTGAATGGACGTTAGGACTTTTATGTAGTGGTGTGCTTATACATTGTCCTTTCAATCTTTATGGACCTAGATTTGGAGAAATTAGTATTAAAATAAAACACGTGAAAGAGATGCAGTGTATTCGTGATGCAACTATGAAGAAAATAGTCAATTTCCATAAACAGACCATGGAATGGGTGTACTGTATCAATAAATATGTTATGGAATTCAGCCCTGAGAAATTTGGTCACAATATGTATGTAGTCCCATTAAAAGGAGGACTGCTTTGTGATGATCTTTTGAATGAGATGAATGACAAATCTTTTATTAGAAAAGAATCATCAAGCTGTGGCCATCTACAAGATTTTGACTTCAACAGGTCATTGTATCAACATGCAGTTATATATCCTTTATATTGTGATGATGATATTATGTACTATGTTACCGACATTTTGGATCACTTAAGCCCAAGCTCAGAGTTTCCTGAGAGCATATCACAATATGGAACCTATGAAAACTATTTCAAAGTTAGATATGGCAAAAGTATAACCAACAGACAGCAACCACTTCTAGCTGTCAAACATTTACCAAAGGCATTGAACTACTTGAAGAAAGCAAACGAAGTAACTATTAAGAAAAAAAAAAATTGGGAACCTCAAAAATTTATTCCAGAACTGTGTGGTGTCTTACCTTTCAAGTTATCATTTTGGTGGCAGTTATCTTGCATTCCATCAATTTTGCATCGTTTGAATAGCTTTGGCATTGCTTATTCTTTGAGTGTCAATATTAATACAAATACAGTTCCCACACTAAAAAGTATAAATTTGTTTGCATTTGATTTTAAATGGGCTGGAAAGCTAGCCCAGCAAACAGCTGGTAATAAAAATTTAGCAGTGGTATTATCAAAGAAAAATGATGGGGACATGCAGCCATTTATGCTTGTTCATGCATTAACGTTGCTTAATGCACAAGATGGATACGATTTAGAAAGACTAGAGGTACTAGGTGACGCATTTCTAAAGTTTGTTGTTGGAGACTATGTTTTCTTAAAGTTTCCCATGGCTCACGAGGGTAAATTATCAGTATGTCGATCATATTTTGTTTGTAACAAGACACTGTATAAGTTTGGGAAGAAGCTTGGAATACCCAACAAACTTCAGACCTTACATTTTAGTCCTAGGGTAAATGGATTTATTCCTGGATTTGGTGTTAAAAAGGATGTTGAAAATCAACTCTCTTCTGTTTCACTGCCTCATGATAAATGGTACAAGTTTCGTACACAATGCAGCTTGATGGATGCAGATGAGGTTAGTATTATTTTCTTTTTAAATTGTGTTGTTAAGAATTAGTCATTAATTTTGAAATTATTATTGTAATCCCGTCATACTGCAAGATAAGTTATTGAAGTGTCTTCAGTGTAAATTTCATCGTGAGTTATTTTCTTGAGAGAACTATATTATATTATTGATGTGTTATTTAAAGGTTTTTCAGGATATGGATACTGAAAAGAAGCTAACTAGTGTTATAGAGGACCAGTCTGTTCATTCCACTGGGAAGGAATTATGTTATAATCCTTGGAAACAACAGAGAGTGTCTGACAAGAGTGTTGCTGATAGTGTAGAGGCCTTAATTGGAGCATATCTTCTTAAGTGTGGAAGCAAAGCTGCTAAAGATTTCATCCATTTCCTTGGCATTGGAATATTTGATGTAAGTATATGTTATGTCATAGAATCAAATTGCAGTTGCAGTACATTACTTACACTCATCTTTTGTGCCGGTTTAATATCATATGTCATTATTATTCATGTTATTACAAGGATAAATGGTTATTTTTGGTGTGGGGGCAGAAAGATTATCTCACTTGTTTTTCCCCATGAGATGCAGAATCCAACTATGAGACAGAAGAGTGAAGGACTACAATACCATCTTCTTTGAAGTATTTTTAATTTTATTACAACAAAACCTAGTAATTGGATATATATATATATATATATATATATATATTATATATATATATATATATATTATATATATATATTATATAATATATATATATATATATATATATACATACAGAAATCAAACGTTTCAATAGGTGAAAATCCACGAAGTAGCAGCACCATATTTATTACAGGTATTTTACATTTATTTTTACCTTTACTGTTTAAACCCTCCCTGCACTGTTAACAACTCACCCTTTACTTTATTAATAACAGCGTGCAAGCGTAAATTTATTTGAGTGTGACAGGTAAGTTTACCATAAATAACAGCACGCAAGCGTAAATCTATATGAACTTGATAGGTAAGCTTACCGTGAATGACGTAATGATGACGGTTACATACTGCACAGTCAGTGACAGCTTTACGGCTGCTTTTTGCAAGAGAAGAACATGATAATGGGGAGTTGCCGTCGGTTTCTTCTTTTGTGCGAAGATGGTCTTGTAAGGAGTCATGGCATCGTTGATAATATTGCGGAAGTGCACCGAACGAACCATATTATCGTCCCACTCCTGCGACAGTTGTTGGAGTTCTTTGGCCATGTTATACATGGCTGCCAGACGTTCGAGTGTAAGGCCAGGTTCTTCGACTTCATCGTGCGCTTGCTGTTGTTGTTCTTCCTCTTTTTCGCTTGCTGATTTTGTCATTTCATCCAAGTCTTCATCAGTCAACGGCTGCGAGTGGCAGTCGACCAGTTCATTCACGTCTCTGTGAGTCATATCTTTAAAGCCTTCTCCTCCTAGCAATGCAGCCAACTTCACAGCTTTCTCAACTGCCAAGTTATGCACTTCGTCAGGAGTGTATCCCTTGTAGTCATAGATGACTTCAGGCCACAATTTCTTCCAGCTGGCATGGATTGTGGCCAGCTTCATCTCTTTGATTGCATTCTGAATATTTTGAAGGCATGTAGCAATAGTGTAGTTACATCAGTGCAGCTTCAGTGCGAATTCTTTGTCCGTATCCATGGAGTCAACCAGGTTCACCAGGACATTTCGTGTGTAGAGGGCCTTGAACGCGCGAATAATGCCTTGATCCATAGGCTGAATCAGTGATGTCGTATTTGGTGGCAGGAACTCTACCTGAACACTGTCATAATGGAGATCAGTTGCGAGGCCACCAGCATTATCCATCAAAAGAAGGACTTTAAATTCAAGGCCCTTCTCTGCAAGATAACCTCGGACCTGAGGGATAAAGCATTGGTAAAACCAGTCCGATGTCAGGCTTTTCGTGATCCAAGCCTTAGGGTTATACTTCCAATACACTGGCAGCAGATTCTTGTTTTTATTCTTCAAAGCCCTAGGGTTCTTTGACTTGTATATAAGCCCGGGCTTTAACATAAAGCCAACATCATTCCCGCACATGACAAGGGTAACGCGTTCTTTGTTCGCTTTAAATCCCAATGCTTTAGCTTCCTCCTTGAAAAGAAAAGTGCGAGATGGCTTTCTCTTCCAAAATAACCCAGTCTCACCCATGTTGAACACTTGCTCAGGAGCATAACAGCCTTCCTCGATAATTTTCTTGAAGTCGTTGTTCACATAATATTCAGCTGCAGCTGTATCTGCAGAGTCAGCTTCGCCATGCACCGAAACGCTCTTTAGGCCAAAGGGTTTTTGAAACTTGGCGAACCATCCATTGTTAGCAACAAACAATGGTTTCCTCGGTTGAGAATCGCTGGACGGTCATGGTTGTGGGTCTTCCATATTTTCTTTCTCCTCCTCCTCACGGTTGCCACTGTCGTCATCGGGTTCGTTTGCAGCGAATGTCTCGTGCAGCTTCTTCGCCTTTGTTTGTATGATACTGGTGTTCAAGCTGATGATCTTCTTCCTGCAATCAGCAATCCACAGGATCAAAGCAGATTCCATCCGCACTATTATCTTATTGTGAGGTGTTACGACCCTCTTCACTGTTTTATTAAAAGCAAGAGTCGCTGTCTTCCTGATATTCGCCTTGTCCTTCTTGATGTAGCGAAAAGTAGATTCGTTGATGCCGAAACGGCAGCCGACAACCGAGAAACTTCTTCCTTCCTTCAGGATATCTAACAGTTTTACCTTATCTGCTATGGTCAACATCTTCCTTTGCTGCTTAGGCTCACTACCAGAAGCCTTAGAAGAAGAAGGACGCTTGGGAGGCATTGCAGAGGTTGAAATACGTGAGTAAAGAAAATCACAAGCACAACGTATTAAAAAGCACAACGCGAACGGCGCACATGTGAGTTAGACTGAATTGAGGCGAGACAATGGAAGATGATGGGAGAACCAAGCTTCAGTCAAAAAGCCAATCAGACCCCATGATACATAACATACAGAAAAACAATTAAGTGATTCATCGTCTCCCACTCTTTCAGCCAATAGCATCTCATGAACTATCTCATGTAGGTACGAGCCTTAGCGTTTTCCAAGACGCGAATACAGTGTACGCTATCGTATAGTATTTCGTATGGTGCAATACTGTGAGTTATATGTTTAAATTTATGTTTTTTACTATTTTTTACTGTTTTATTATTCTTAGGCTATGAACTTTTTTTTTTTTTATCAATAAAATAATGAAAATTCTGGAAATTTCAATATGTACTAGCTCACGTAGGTGCAACCCATTTCGTTTTCCAAAACGCTGATACCGGTATCGTATTTTACATGGTGCAATACTGTGAGAAACATGTTTAAATTTATGTTTTTTACTATTTTTTCACTGTTTTATTATTCTTAGGCTAAGAAATAATTTTTTTTTATCAATAAAATAATTAAAATACTGGAAATTTTAATATGTGCTAGCCTACTTAGGCGCGACCCTTTGCGTTTTCCGAAACACCGATACCAGTATCTTACTTTCTATGGTGCAGAGTTACATGTTTAAATTTATGGGGTTTTTGTTTTACTATTTCTTACTGTTTTATTATTCTTAGGCTGGGAAATGCTTTGTTATCAATAAAATAATGAAAAAAAAAATTTTCAATAAAATAATGAAGCTACTGAAATTTTGAGTTTTTAATATTCTTGCATATACCTAGAAAAAAAAAGCTCGCCAAAAAAAAACACTATGCACTGAATTCGCAATAGGTGAACCGCGATATAGCGGGAGATTATTACTATATATATATATATATATATATATATATATATATATATATATATATATATATATATATATATATATATATACAGTGTTGCCTCACTTATCGCGGTAGTTCGGTTCCGGGAACTGGTGCGAACCCAGAAATCCGAGGAGTAGAGATCAGCCTATATGTACATAGATTTTTTAATGTATTTTTACGTTTACACTGCATAAACCCGCCTTGTACTGTTAAAAAAAACACCCTTTGCATTATAAATAACAGCAAGCAATGTAATTTTTTATGAAAGTGATAGGAAAACTTACCATGAATGAGGTGATGATGACTTGACATTAATATGTTCCATATTTTACAATAATTTTTACGTTTACGTAAAATAGCGGCCAACATCCACAAACTTTTTTCCTTCTTTCAACATATCTAAGAGTTTCACTTTATCTACAATGGTTAACATTTTCCTTTGCCGCTTAGGCTCACTACAAGAAGCCTTAGAAGATGAAGGATGCTTGGGAGGCATTGCAAAGGTTAAAATATGCGAGTAAAAAAATCACAAGCAACACATATTAATAATAAAAAGCACAACATGAATGGCGCACATGAGTGAGGCGAGACAATGGAAGATGGTAGAAGCCTTTGTCTGAAACGCTGATAGCGGTATTGTATTTTACATGTTGCAGTACTGTTAGTATTTATGTTTTTTGCTATTTTTTACTGTTATATTATTCTTAGGCTAAGAAATATGTTTTTTTTATCAATAAAATCATGAAACTACTGGAAATATAAATATATATGCTAGCTCACGTAGCTTCGACCCCAATACATTGTACGCTATCGAACACAAGCAAAACGTGAGTTAGACTGAACGAGTCTTTGTCCAAAACGCTGATAGCGGTATTGTATTTTACATGTTGCAGTACTGTTAGTATTTATGTTTTTTGCTATTTTTTACTGTTATATTATTCTTAGGCTAATAAATACATTTTTTTTATCAATAAAATCATGAAACTACTGGAAATATAAATATATATGCTAGCTCACGTAGCTGCGACCCCAATACATTGTACGCTATCGAACACTATTTCGTATGATGCAATACTGTGAGTTATACTGTACGTACGTATATCATTCAGTTATTAGTACAATGTATATTAATTTAAAATTCATCTACTTATTTGCTGATTGTACAAAATCTATTGTATTTATTCACTGTAATTTGGACCAAATATTCCTTTTGTAAAGATTATACTGTACTTTTCAAAAGAGGTGGTCAATATACGTATCTATCTATCTACATTTATGTTTTTTACTATTTTTTACTGTTTTATTATTCGTAGGCTGGGAAATAATTTTTCTTTATCAATTAGATAATGATATATGTTTTTTTCAATAAAAAAAAAATGAAAATACTGAGAATTTTTTTTTTTAATATTTTAATATTTTTTGCATATACCCATGAAATAAAATAATAATTTATAAAAAAAAAAAATGCGATAGAGTGAGAAAGCGAACCAGGAAGCGCGAATAACTGGGGTAGCACTGTATATATATATATATATATATATATATATATATATATATATATATATATATGCAGTGGTTCCTCTAGACACGAATTTAATCCATTCCTAAACCCTGTTTATGAGGCAAATTATTCTTAACTCGAAGCAATTTTTCCCATTGAAATGCATGTAATTCATATTAATCCGTTCCCCAGCCCTAGATATATACCTTTTTAAATATTTTGGGAGGTATCTTCTTCTTCTTCCTCCATTTGCGTTCCCATTTTCATATGGGGTCGCATCTCTTCACTAGTCGTCTCCACTGGTTCCGGTCCATCACTTGCTCCTCCTCCAGCTGTCTCTCTCTGAGATCCTCCTTCAGTCGGTCCTTCCACCGTAGTTTAGGTCTTCCTCGTCTACGTCTGCCCTCCACGTCCATCTCCATCACTCTCACACCCACGTAGTCTTCATCTCTCCTCTTCACATGACCGAACCACTGTAATCTCCTCTCCTGCGCTTTCGCCGACGCCTCCACCACCTTCACTGTACCTCTGATCTGGTCATTTCGTATCCTGTCCTCCCTCGTCACCCCACACATCCACCTCAGCATTCTCATTTCTGCGACATCTATCTTCCTTTCTTGAACCTTTTTCACAGGCCACGTCTCCGCACCGTACAGCAACGCTGGTCTCACAACTGACTTGTACACTTTTCCTTTCACTCTAGCACTGATTTTCTTGTCACATAGCACCCCTGATGTTCTCTTCCAGCTGTTCCATGCTACCTGGATCCTATGATCAATCTCTCTCTCTAGGTCTCCATCCTTCGTTACGTAGGAGCCGAGGTATTTGAAGGTATTGGGAGGTATAAACATGTATAAATACACCTACAATAGGAAAATTACATTTATAATGGAAAGAAATTCTACTCTACTAAAATAAAACATGGTACAGTACTGTATTTACCTTTGTGGTTGAATGTTGCTGGTACACGTGGATGGTGGAGGAGGAGTAGGACTACTCCTCTGACGGAGAGTCCCCTCCCATAAAAACGTCGGGCAACTGTTCAGGTGCGGGCTGTATTTCTGGTGTTTTCTCTCTCTCTCTTCACTCTTGGAAGGTGGTTCTCTGGCTGGGATTGGCACAAGAACACAATCCAGAGAAATTTGTTTTTTTTCCTTGCTGATAAATTTTTCTTAAGTGAGACATCACATGTTCACTGCTCTTTTGCTCACAGCTTTGTCCGGGTGATGAGTCAAAGTGAAAGCCTGCACATCACTACTTTTTAAAAATTCCTTTAAATTTTTCACTTGAAACTTATCGTCTCATCCCACTCTTCTGATGACTGCTCCTATTTGATAGTCTTCACCTGTTCATGTTGCAACTCTGTTAGTTCTTCGGTGGTGAATTCTAGTTTGTAAGCCTCCACCAGCTCCTCCTCATTGACCTCCAAGCCCAAACTTTTGCCCGTAGCCGCAGTCTCGTTCACAATTTTAATAGCTAGCTCCTGCTTGAAATCCTCGAAGTCTCTTGTCAGCCACACAACCTGGCCAAAATTTCCTCCAGACTTCCATGCCTTGTCGATGAGGCCAATCAGTGTTCAGTGGAGGATGTTGAAGTGGTCTATCCAGAATTCACAAAAGGTCAGATCTGTGTCGTTGATGATGTAGAAACACCTGGCAAAAAGACCCTTCGTATAGAGTTTCTTAAAATTGGAAATCAATTGCTGGTCCATGGGCTAGAGTAGAGAAATGGTGTTATGAGGCAGAAATTTGACTTTAATGAATTCGTATTCTATAGCATAGTCTGTCAAACCTGAAGGAAGAGCAGGAGCATTGTCCATTATGAGAAGAAACTTAAGGGGCAAACCTTTTTCCTCAAGATATTTCTTGACAGCTGGTGCAAAAACTTCAGTCAACCACTCTATGAATAAAATCCGTATTACACAAGCCTTTGTATTCGACCTCCACATTACCGGAAGTCTAACCTTCAGCATGTTATTGCACTTAAATACGAGCGGATTTTCAGAGTGGTAGACTAAAAGAGGCTTAATCTTACAGTCCCCACAAGCATTAGCACACAATAAAAGTGTAAGCCTGTCTTTCATTGGTTTGTGGCCAGGCAGTGCCTTCTCCTCTTGGTTTATATAGGTCCTTTTAGGCAGTTTCTTCCAAAACAGTCCTGTTTCATCACAGTTATAAACTTACTGCAAAACGTAACCTTTACTTTTGATAAATTTTGCGAATTCTAGCAAATGGGCATCCGCTGCCTTTTGGTCCGAACTAGCCGCCTCTCCATGCCTAACAACACTACGAATCCCAGTTCATCGACAAAATTTTTAAACCAGTCTCTACTTGCTTTAAATTCGTCAATTTTATCGCCACTAGAACTCAGAGTGTTTGCTTATAAATCATGGTGTATTTGTAAAGCCTTTGCACATATTATACCTCACTAACACTATCTCCAGCATGCTCTTTTTCGTTTATCCAAACCAACAATAATTTATCTAATTCTGCTATCAGCATTGACCTATGGTATGTTAATATAAATAACTCCTTTAGCCACGTCAGCTGCCTGTAAGTTCTCTTTAGTTTATAAAATAGCACAGATTGTCGATTTCACCATGTAATATTGCGTGGCGAGATCAGAGAAACGAATATCGATTTCATCTGTAGAAATTATATCTTTCTTTGATTCCACTTATTCCTTTAGGCATTTTATGGCCACTATCACTAATGCACTTAACTTTCTTAGGAGCCATAATGAGGGCTAGCTTAAAGTAAGATGCAAAAACATTTGAAAACTACAACGAGAACAAAACTAACGAGCTATACAGCGCGGGCATCAACGCAGAAATGAGAGCAACCACGTAGTCGCCTGGGCAAATGTAAGCTTGGTCGCCCAGGCGGATGTGCGTGTCTATGCGTGTTTGTACCTCGAGGGTTGTTCAGGGTTGGATACAAAATTTGCTCATGGATGTGAGCGATTGTGGGTCACGGTTCCAATATATACACCTTGTTCCTTTTTTCCGCATTTTTTTATCAGCGAAATTGCCATAACGCCCCTAAAAAATAATAGTAAAAAAATACGAAATTCTTGAATAACTTCCATGCAAAAAAATTCGAAAAAATATTTTAATTATAGTAAATAATCAACCTCCTTGGAGGCAATTTTCTGCCATCCTCTTCCTCTTCTACTGCTTAATGTGATCAGATATTATGAAGAAAATTGAAAAAAAGCATTAAGAACAAACAGCAAACATATTTTCAATATAATATCGTCAGGGAAATAGCGTGTGAGGGTGCATCAGCTGATACGAAAGTAGCAAAACATTTGCCGATAGAGTTTCGTTCTCCCGCACCTTACTCCTCCTCTACCACTTATTGCGATCGGATATTATGAAGAAAATTTAAAAAAGCATTAAGAACAAACACCAAACTTATTTTCAATATAATATTGTCTGGGAAATAGCGTGTGAGGGTGCATCAGCTGATACAGAAGTAGCAAAACGTATGCCGATTGAGGTTCATTCTCCTGCATCTTGCTCCTCTTCTACCACTTAATGCGATCTGATACTAGGAAGAAAATTAAAAAATAGCATTAAGGACAAACAGCAAACATATTTTCAGTATAATATCGTCAGGAAAATAGCGTGTGAGGGTGCATCAGCTGATACGCAAGTGTGACAAAACGTATGCATCCTCGTCCTCACCGCCACCATCAGTGTTGCCAGAATAGATGAATGAGAGATATGATAAATATAAAAAATATACATGTAAGCTGGTAAGTTATTTCAAGTATCTTGAAGATGAAGTACATTTTTATTTAAATTACAGTATGTACTACCATCTTGTAATCTTAAAATATACCATACATTTGAAAATAAAAAGATCTGCTTTATCTCGCAACCCTGGCCACCATGCACGACCTAATGTAGTGTATGCCTGTTGCCAACGGCATAATAGGGTGCATTAATTTGTTTACTGTACGGTAAATCTGTATATCTTTTATACTACACTATTTGCATGTTAATATAAATAACGACAGGTCTTCCTGCTTCATGTACTTATAAAATATGTTTTACTTTTCTAATATTGTGGGGGTTTAGGATGCTAGAGTGTTGTTAAGATTCTGTTTTACTAAGGGGACTCAAAGTACCGAGCTCGGTTAAGAGCTCACAAACAGACAGGACAGATATTTGTACTTGAACACCCCATCTCTATTACCATTAATCGGTTAAATGAAACCCAGAATTCAACTTTCTTTTAATTTTGGAAATGCAGTGACATTAAAAGAATTGAATTAAATTTCTCAAATTAAATTTTATGAAATGCTGCCTCGAATCCCGGAGGTGGTGAGTATGATTTCGATTTCGTTTCCCGGCACCACGGACGTATGCCAAGACTTTGGCCTCAACTCGATGATTACCTCTGTCACACAGGCAGAGTAGAATACAGGACACTGCAATTTCAGAAACAGAAATGACACACTGTTTATAATGGGAAACTGAAAGCATGAGCACACATATAATGAGTTTCCAATGTCATTCTACTGGATGAATATATATTGGTTATTCACAGCTAACCAGAAATATTTATGCTACCATAATAGCATACAAAACCATTAATTCTTTACTGGTTTTAAAGAAAACAATATATTCACAATAAATGAAGAATAAGCAAGACAAATACAGTACTGTATGTATTCCTTAAATTGTGGGCAACCACAAAAGTTGCAATGCTTATTACTGATTAACAATTAATATGGTAACACTCTATTTAGGATAAAGGAAGAATCTACGAGATAAATACAGTATTCATTCACTTTTAGTTATCAAGAACTTTGCAATGAAAAAAGGGTGCAAAACCACCTTTTGAGGTATTTGCAACTTATAACTCAAAACACTTTATCCCCAACATATGAAGAATTAGCAAGATAAATACGGTATGCATTCATTAAATTGTGGTTAACAAGAAATATTTGCAAAGCCAACTGGGAAAAATTACCTTTTGAATATTTGCGTTTTGTTTAGCAAATAGCTTTATTGACGAGTTTTTGACGTAAAACACTTTATTTACGATGATAGAAAGGGGTGAAATGAAATTAGAATTTATTAGGAAAAGAGATAGATTTTTACGGGCTCATAACCAGTCTTCAGAGGATGAGATTTTCGTTTATCACATTCAGTGAAAAGAAACTTCTCAGCAATGTATATCAGCTGTAATTTACAGGTTAAGGAATTAACTTTGGCATGTGAGATTCCAGTTTGGTAATCTACAAAATTTCGTGTATATTGGAATGAAATGAGAATAAAAATCCATAAGATTTATCCAGTAACGAATGTAACTAATTCTCGAAAATAAACCAATTTGCTTTACCCACGAGCTTTACCATACACTATCCCTCACCTTGTTGTGCTAGATGAATTCCTGTGAAGATGCCACGTAATTAAAATTTGAAATAAACTTAGACTACCCAGGCGAGATGTTGCCTCTGGGCAGTCTCGGCGCCAAAAAAGAGCATCTCCTTGTTCCTCCTGGTGAGTTCATCTGTAGGATACATTTCTAGAGCAGTAATTGGCTCTGATATCATTTTAAGGACTATTTTAGTGGTGGTCCCTGGCAGGCAATTATAGCAGAGATGCAAGGGAGAGACAGTATTTTTAGGTGCAACAAGTGGAAGCAAATAAAATAAAACTAGAATAATAATGAAAAGTTAGGTTACTGGTTCTTTTTTCTCTCATAATTTTCTTGGCTCCTAGCAGACAGAAAAATAGGAGCAGCCTTTATATTGGGGCTATACTTCTACAAGTACAAGAAGAGTGAATAAGGTATATTTAAGATTAGCTATAAGCTAAAATACAAATTGCAATTAATCATAATCTGCGAAAGTCAAGAAGTGGGAATTATTTTTTTAGTTAGAAAATAACAGTTATGTTACTAATTTATTTAATAAGGCATCTAACAGCCTCTGTTGACTTTGAGCGAAACACTCTGTCACAAAGGCCCTTTCTAGAGAATATTGATTTAGCAAAATTCTACTACAGAAGGCGAAAAAAGAACAGAGGAAGTTACGGTGACTTCAGTGTTATTATGAGGGATGAGATATCCTTCTCATGGAAAAGAACAAATGAACAATAAGAATGGGATCCACCACTGGAACATATCATACTATTAGTAAAAGTAAACAAAGTCTTGTAAACAAAACATTAAATGACATGCAAAACATAAAAGAAATGTGATCAAATTCAAATTTCAAGAAAATTAAATCACAATTAGATATCAGTGAATATCAATATTTAAGTTTATGAATGCTTCACATGCAAGAAGGCAATAATATAATATACAAAATAAAATACAGTATACGCAAATTAAACATTTGAACCACGTCGTCATTAACATTGGCGACTGGATTTAAAACAGTTTCAGCTATTCAACACTAAACTAAAATGTTTCTGCCATGTTCTGGCTTTCAAAGTCCCACAAAGGGAAATATAAAACTACGATCAAAAAATTATTCTTCATCTTTTTCGTTTTCCATTAGGAATAACGTTTGTACGCTAAAGTAAACAAGTACAGTACAGTATTAAAGACATAAAAGATAAACATAAAAATAAACAACACATTAGAGAAGTAATCTTTACCGACTAGTCAAATTTAGGCTAACAGCACCAGCTTCCTCATTTGAGGGTAACGACCGTCGACTTAGTAGATCAGCAAGGTCATTGTCCTTGCCATGAACATGTTGGGCAGTGAATTTGAAAAGATTCAGGTAAAGTGCCAACTTTTCAGGCGAGGATTTAGCTTGTCTGCAGTCTGTAAATATAGGAGAGGTCGGTGATCGGTTCTCAGTGTAAAATGTTGGCCATACAGATGTACTTCAAATTTCTTTATGGCCCAATATGAAGCTAGAGCTTCCTTCTCCACGGTGGAGTAATTTCGCTCTGCAGGGCGAAGCCTGCGGCTTGCATATCGCACTGGAGCTACTTCTGCTGAGTTGTCTGATCGGGCTTGCAAGAGCACGGCACCCAGGCCTTCGTCTGAGGCGTCGGTCTGCAAGATAAATGGAAAATTAGGGTTTACCAGTTGTAATACTGGCTCACCTGCCAATGCTTCTCGGAGCTTGAAAAATGCTCTCTCCGCTTCATCTGTCCATCGGACAGGGGAGGATTTACTTTTCTTCGAGGAGGTCAGTTGCTGCAAAGGGGCAGCGATAGTATTAAAGTGTGGAATGAACCGTTGGTAGTAGCCGACACTACCCAGGAATGATCTCAGTTGAGTGACAGTGGCAGGTTTCTCCATATCCTTAATAGCTTGTACCCTGTCATGTAAAGGGGACATAACTCCTTCTCCAACCACGTGGCCGAGATACTGCAATTGTGTGAAACCAATCTCACATTTGGAAGGCTTTAAATGAAGTCCATGCTGGTTCAGACGAGTGAGAACTCTGCGGAGAGTCTCGAGGTGCGACGACCAATCCTGAGAATGCACCAAAATGTCGTCTATAAAGCACGAAACATTGTCGAGATACTGTAGTACTATCCTCATGAGTCTGCTGAAGCAGCCAGGGGCATTTACCATACCAAAAGGCATGACCCTGAACTGGTATAGACCATATCTTGTGGAAAAAGCTGTAAGAGGCTTGGTAGTCTCGCTCAACGGGACTTGCCAAAATCCACTGGCCAAATCCAACTTGGACAGGTAACGGGCTTGGGAAAGCAACGAGAAAATATGCTCGGCGTCAGCAATGGGCTCTCCATCAAAGATGGTATGGGAGTTAAGCTTACGACAGTCAAGGCAGAACCTGTGACTGCCATCTCGCTTACGCACTGCCAGTAACGGCGAACACCAAGGCGAAATGCTCTTTTCAACTATTCCGAGGCGGACCCAAGTGTCAAGATCTTCCTTCAGCCGTAAGGACAGCTGGTGGGGAAGACCATAGGAATGCCAAAATGGCTCTGGGTCAGTCAATCTGACATGATGCTCAAGGGTAGTGGTAATGCCTGGGAGGTCGTTGAAGACGTTCTCATAGTCCTCTAATAGCTTGTTCAGCTGTTCCCGTTGACTCGGTTGCAGTCTGGAGTTAATAATGCAATTACTCACACTTTCTTTTCGGTGTGTGGGAATGGCAGGATCCTTACCATCATCAAAAGCTAAGCTTATGTCTTCAATTGCAAGGGCGGTGGCTGCGGCCAGAGGGGCTTCTTCAGAAAAACTCCACTCCCGTAAGTCTGTCTCCACTGCAAGGGTGGAGTATTCCAATATAGGAAGTAAGGGGTGGCTATAATGGAGCACCTGTGTTGCTGCAGCCTCGGAGGTTCTGTTGATGCTTGAGGCATCTATAGGGGTTGCTGGGAGCGCCAGCTCAGGATCCCTGTGGGCCTCCGGGTCCTCACAATAAAGCTTCAGCTGGTTAATGTGGTATTTCCGGTTATTGCCATCAACATTTAGCACATAATTGTCAGGGGTCACCCGGTGTACCACAGTGTACGGTCCTTTCCAGCGTAGCATTAGCTTGCGGGTATCTGTTGGAAGAAGTAACAGAGCTCGATCTCCGGGTGTCAGGGCACGACGCCGCGCACGCTTGTCAAAGAGGAGCTTGGCAGTCTGCTGGTGACCCTTAATGGCTAATTGTGCAGTTTTCCAAGCCTTTTTGAGGTGTGACGAAAACTTCAAAATATACTCATGAACGTCCCTATCGTCATCTTCAATGGTAGGTGAATCCCAACATTCTGCCAAGAATTCTACTGGGCCTCTGACCTTATGACCATAAATCATCTCGAAAGGCGAGTATCCAGTAGTGTCGTGGGGCGTGTCTCTGAAGGAGAAAAGTGCAGCAGGGACGTACTTGTCCCACTGCCTAGGCATATCTATCACTAGCTTGCGCAAACATCGCTTCAATG
Organism: Halocaridina rubra; assembly: GCA_037179515.1. NCBI lineage: Eukaryota > Metazoa > Arthropoda > Malacostraca > Decapoda > Atyidae > Halocaridina > Halocaridina rubra. The sequence goes on from JAXCGZ010019515.1 coordinate 26,154, forward strand.
TCCCGTTATAGCGTTCGCATGCTCCATTTGATTGGGCATGATAGACACTCGTACGAATGTGCTTGATTTCTAAAAGGTTACAGAAAGCCTCAAAGTGCCTACTTGTAAACTGACTTCCATTGTCAGAAGTGACCTGCTCAGAAAAGCAAACCCTGGAGATTTCAAATCGGGCTTGAGCGACTGCTTCAGTTGTGATAGAAGACAGTGGCACTGCATCTGGGTACCTTGTTGCCAGGTCAACATATACCAGGAGGAATTGTTTCCCTGTGGACAAAGTTGGATTAATAGGACCTAGTATGTCAATAGCGACATTGGAAATTGGCTCCATTGAGAGCTTAGTTATCCCCATGGGAACTTTCGGTACCGGTGCCGTTGAGGTGCATTGACAGACAGGGCAGGAGCCTACATATCTGTCTACCTCGGTGTACATGCTTGGCCATGCGAAAGCCTTCTGAAGGACGTGCCGAGTCTTTGCTTTGCCTCTGTGTCCTCTCAGAGGCAAATGGTGTGCCACATACATAGCCTGGCAGCGCAACGAAGCGGGCACCACCAACTGTTTAAAGGTGTGGCCATCTTTAGTCACATGCCTACGAAGTACTCCATCTTCAAGGGCGTAAGTGATCTGGCCTCCTCCTCTCACCGTGAAGGTCCTTCCCTCGGTGGCCTGCTGCATCCAGCGTTTGAGGCTGGGGCAGTCTTGCTGCAATTTGGCAAAGTCTGGACGGGACTTCAATGGCTCTAGAGGTGCATCATCTGGTAAAGGAGGGGGAAACTCTCCGCGTTCCACATTACGTGTACTGACTGCAGCAGACTCAACGGAGTCAGTCGGAGAATCGTCCATATTCTTGGCATCGATGCCAGGAGTTGCTGCTGAAATGGCTTCATGTGACTTCCCCCGAGGGAAGTTATAACGAGAAATGTCCTTATGGTAGAGGTCGCCCTGGAAAGTAGGAACTAGGTTCAGTGCACGACCCATCAAGACAGGGTACATAAGCCCAATCATTGCCACAGCTGGGGCTTTTCCCTTGTAGTATTTGCAATCCAGGTTAATGACACAGCAGCGTCGTATTTGGGGTGTTCCTTCAGAAACCCGCACACGAACGACTTTGCTGGTAAAATCTTCATCCCTGACAAATCTCTCGTCAACAAGTATGCCATTGGCCCCTGTGTCAAGGGCTATCTCAGCTTCCACACCATTTATGGTTTCTAGGCATTTTGGGATCATATCCAGATCATCATGTTTGATGAATTCCACATTGGCAAGTTTGTGTGGTGGTTCCTCGGCATTTTCCTCATTGGCCCTTCTGGCCCTGTTTCCACAACATGGGCTGAGTGAGTGGCCAGACAGCTATGTGGGCCGCCGCTGTGTGAGGGAGCGTGGTGGCTCTTAGAGTTTGGCTGAAAACCCTGGGAAGGTGGAGCAGAGTAATAGCCTTTGCCTCTTAACTGCTGAGGCTTAGGTCTTACCGGGTCATCCTTCTTGAGTGTGGGTGCATGGCCGTAATAAGACTTAGGAGTGTGAGGAGGATGAGCTGGACGATTGAAGTTCTGCGAGGGGCTCTTGTGCTTCCCATTCCTGTAATCTCTATTTCCGGATAAAGGACTACTGTCTGGGATTCCCGCTCGAAGCCGAGCAAGCGCAAGCTCATGTTTATGTTGTGCTTGTGCCTCCTTACGTTGTGCTTGTGCCTCCTTACGTTGTGCTTGTGCCTCCTCATGTCGTGCTTGTGCCTCCTCACGTGCTCTCTTCTCCAGCTTATCTCGGCGCTCAACCATCTTCTCATGAGCCCATTCGAAGAGCTTCTGTCTTGGGGAAAAACCATATCTCTCACCCCTAACAATCAGTATGTCTAGGTAACGCTCCTCATCGAATGTTTTGATGGTTTCCATGCTTGTTTCCTGTGACTGCCTGGTTTCCTAAACAGTCAATAACAAAGTGCCAAAACAACCACACACAAAAAACAAATCTCTACAATACAGTAGTAGAAAAAAAAATGATAGAACCACACAACACCAAGGAGAAAAAAAAATCAACGCCACAGTTCAAACTTAAACATAAAAGTGATCTCAAAACCTCACCATAAAAGTGACTCAAAATTCAATCAAGTGCAACAGCAACAAAATGTTGCAAAACAGTGCATGAAACACTGGTAATACAGAATGGCAGTCGTGCCTGCTTAACAGCAATATGTGGCAGTACCTGCGGTTATTGTGCAAATGAAAGGAATGAGCAACACAATCAAGTGCAACAGCAACAAAATGTTGCAAAACAGTGCATGAAACACTGGTAAAACAGAATGGCAGTCGTGCCTGCTTAACAGCAATACGTGGCAGTACCTGCGGTAATCGTGCAAATGAAAGGAATGAGCAACACAATCAAGTGCAACAGCAACAAAATGTTGCAAAACAGTGCATGAAACACTGGTAATACAGAATGGCAGTCGTGCCTGCTTAACAGCAATACGTGGCAGTACCTGCGGTAATCGTGCAAATGAAAGGAATGAGCAACACAATCAAGTGCAACAGCAACAAAATGTTGCAAAACAGTGTATGAAACACTGGTAATACAGAATGGCAGTCGTGCCTCCTTAACAGCAATATGTGGCAGTACCTGCGGTTATTGTGCAAATGAAAGGAATGAGCAACACAATCAAGTGCAACAGCAACAAAATGTTGCAAAACAGTGTATGAAACACTGGTAATACAGAATGGCAGTCGTGCCTGCTTAACAGCAATACGTGGCAGTACCTGCAGTTATGGTGCAAATGAAAGGAATGAGCAACAACGAATTTTACCGACTAGCACCCAGTGCCTGAGAGTACAAACAAGTACAGTATAGCGGTCGTGCCTGCGTATGAGCGCGTATATGGCAGTACCCACAAATAAAATGTAAGTAATACGAACAAGTACCGTATCGCGGTCGTGCCTGCGTATGAGCGCGTATATGGCAGTACCCACAAATAAAATGTCGTAAGTAATACGAACAAGTACAGTATCGCGGTCGTGCCTGCGTATGAGCGCGTATATGGCAGTACCCACAAATAAAATGTCGTAAGTAATACGAACAAGTACAGTATCGCGGTCGTGCCTGCGTATGAGCGCGTATATGGCAGTACCCGCAAATAAAATGTCGTAAGTAAAATTCTGGAGTGTTACCAAAAGGTCACAGATCCTATGCAAAATACACCAACGATAAGCTAACAGCTTACTAGGCAGCCAGATTACACATTTCTACTATTAATGAGAAAATTTATTTTCATGTGACAACTCAGACACATGAAAGGCTTAGCCTAGGCTCGATAAATGACACCAAAGTTTTTCTTCCAATCTATGAGCAGTCAATGCTTGAATATAAAACACAATTATAAGCAAAAATATTTAATATGCTTTCTCCCAATTCCTAAATCCCAAGGAAATATTAACAATTCCTAACAAGTATCACCCTTTAACAGATATATAAAACACGAATGCTTTAAAACTCAATCTTATCACGCAAATAAATGAAATTTTATATAACACGTCTTCTCGTCATGCAAAATTTCTAAAGTCTGTTACCACATAATCTCATGTAGATTTCTTGAAATATTGTTTACCACATGGGAAACAAGAAAATATTAGTTACCATAATCAATATTGAAAATAAAGAAAAATTTCTTATCCGCAACGTTTCTAGCGCGAAAATTTTCGTGTGCAGCCTAAGATTCATTCATTTCAATAATCGAGCCAATGGTAATCGGGTTTCATGTGCAATGTTAAAAAGCAAAATAAAAATAAATGTATAAAATCAGTCTGTCTGTTCGGGCGCCAAATCTTGTGGGGGTTTAGGATGCTAGAGTGTTGTTAAGATTCTGTTTTACTAAGGGGACTCAAAGTACCGAGCTCGGTTAAGAGCTCACAAACAGACAGGACAGATATTTGTACTTGAACACCCCATCTCTATTACCATTAGTCGGTTAAATGAAACCCAGAATTCAACTTTCTTTTAATTTTGGAAATGCAATGACATTAAAAGAATTGAATTAAATTTCAAATTAAATTTTATGAAATGCTGCCTCGAATCCCGGAGGTGGTGAGTATGATTTCGTTTCGCCGGCACCACGGACGTATGCCAAGACTTTGGCCTCAACTCGATGATTACCTCTGTCACACAGGCAGAGTAGAATACAGGACACTGCAATTTCAGAAACAGAAATGACACACTGTTTATAATGGGAAACTGAAAGCATGAGCACACATATAATGAGTTTCCAATGTCATTCTACTTGGTGAATATATATTGGTTATTCACAGCTAACCAGAAATATTTATGCTACCATAATAGCATACAAAACCATTAATTCTTTACTGGTTTTAAAGAAAACAATATATTCACAATAAATGAAGAATAAGCAAGACAAATACAGTACTGTATGTATTCCTTAAATTGTGGGCAACCACAAAAGTTGCAATGCTTATTACTGATTAACAATTAATATGGTAACACTCTATTTAGGATAAAGGAAGAATCTACGAGATAAATACAGTATTCATTCACTTTTAGTTATCAAGAACTTTGCAATGAAAAAGGGTGCAAAACCACCTTTTGAGGTATTTGCAACTTATAACTCAAAACACTTTATCCCCAACATATGAAGAATTAGCAAGATAAATACGGTATGCATTCATTAAATTGTGGTTAACAAGAAATATTTGCAAAGCCAACTGGGAAAAATTACCTTTTGAATATTTGCATTTTGTTTAGCAAATAGCTTTATTGACGAGTTTTTGACGTAAAACACTTTATTTACGATGATAGAAAGGGGTGAAATGAAATTAGAATTTATTAGGAAAAGAGATAGATTTTTACGGGCTCATAACCAGTCTTCAGAGGATGAGATTTTCGTTTATCACATTCAGTGAAAAGAAACTTATCAGCAATGTATATCAGCTGTAATTTACAGGTTAAGGAATTAACTTTGGCATGTGAGATTCCAGTTTGGTAATCTACAAAATTTCGTGTGTATTGGAATGAAATGAGAATAAAAATCCATAAGATTTATCCAGTAACGAATGTAACTAATTCTCGAAAATAAACCAATTTGCTTTACCCACGAGCTTTACCATACACTATCCCTCACCTTGTTGTGCTAGATGAATTCCTGTGAAGATGCCACGTAATTAAAATTTGAAATAAACTTAGACTACCCAGGCGAGATGTTGCCTCTGGGCAGTCTCGGCGCCAAAAAAGAGCGTCTCCTTGTTCCTCCTGGTGAGTTCATCTGTAGGATACATTTCTAGAGCAGTAATTGGCTCTGATATCATTTTAAGGACTATTTTAGTGGTGGTCCCTGGCAGGCAATTATAGCAGAGATGCAAGGGAGAGACAGTATTTTTAGGTGCAACAAGTGGAAGCAAATAAAATAAAACGAGAATAATAATGAAAAGTTAGGTTACTGGTTCTTTTTTCTCTCTCATAATTTTCTTGGCTCCTAGCAGACAGAAAAATAGGAGCAGCCTTTATATTGGGGCTATACTTCTACAAGTACAAGAAGAGTGAATAAGGTATATTTAAGATTAGCTATAAGCTAAAATACAAATTGCAATTAATCATAATCTGCAAAAGTCAAGAAGTGGGAATTATTTTTTTAGTTAGAAAATAACAGTTATGTTACTAATTTATTTAATAAGGCATCTAACAGCCTCTGTTGACTTTGAGCGAAACACTCTGTCACAAATATCTTTGGTATAGTGTGTCTGGCCACCATGCATGTCCCAGTGTAAGCCTGTTGCCAATGGCATAATAGAGTGCATTAATTTGTTTAATGTACAGTAAATCTGTATATCTTTTATACTGTACACTATTTGCATGTTAATACAATTAACTACAGGTCTTTCTGCTTTGTTATGTACTTATAAAATATGTTTTACTTATCCTATTTCTTTGGTATAGTGTGTCTATGGATGGTTTAGGAACAAGCTATACCCTTTATCATTGTTTCCTATGAAATATGACTTGTTTTTTCACTCAATTTTCCATTTACCCATGACTTCTGAGAGCCTATCTCCGCGTTATTCCGAGAACTAGGTATACAATAATCCCTCGTTTATCGCAGAGGTTCGGTTCCGGGACCGGCCGCAATAGGTGAATTTCCGCGAAATAGGAACACCTTAAAAAAAAAAAATATATATATATATATATATATATATATATATATATATATATATATATATATATATATATATATATATATATATATATATACACAGTGTTACCCTGGTTATTTGTGCTTCTTGGTTCGCGTTCTCACTCTATCGCATTTTTTTTTTGGATAAATTATTATTTTATTTTATGGGTATACGCAAAAATATTAAAATATTGAAAGAAAAAAAATTTCAGTATTTTCATTTTTTTATTGAAATTTACGTTGCATGCTGTTATTTATAATGTAAAGGGTGTTTTCTTAACAGTGCAGGGAGGGTTTATACAGTTCGTAAACGAAAAAATAATTGTAAATGAGTATGTGTGTCTCGTCATCATCACCTCATTCATCGTAATTTTATCTATCACTTTCATAAAAATTTACGTTGCTTGCTGTTATTTATAATGTAAAGGGTGTTTTTTTAACAGTGCAGAGAGGGTTTATACAGTACGTAAACGAAAAAAGAATTGTAAATGGGTATGTATGTCACGTCATTATTGCCTCATTCACCGTAATTTTATCTATCACTTTCATAAAAATTTACGTTGCTTGCTGTTATTTATAATGTAAAGGGTGTTTTTTTAACAGTGCAGGGAGGGTTTATACAGTGCGTAAACGAAAAAATAATTGTAAATGAGTATGTATGTCACGTCATTATCGCTTCATTCGCCGTAATTTTATCTATCACTTTCATAAAAATTTACGTTGCTTGCTGTTATTTATAATGTAAAGGGTGTTTTTTTAACAGTGCAGGGAGGGTTTATACAGTACGTAAACGAAAAAATAATGGTAAATGAGTATGTATATCGCGTCATTATCACCTCATTCACCGTAATTTTATCTATCACTTTCATAAAAATTTATGTTGCTTTCTGTTATTTATAATGTAAAGGGTGTTTTTTTAACTGCAGGGAGGGTGTATACAGTACGTAAACGAAAAAATAATTGTAAATGAGTATGTATGTCACGTCATTATCACCTCATTCACCGTAATTTTATCTATCACTTTCATAAAAATTTACGTTGCTTGCTGTTATTTATAATGTAAAGGGTCTTTTTTTAACAGTGCAGGGAGGGTTTATACAGTACGTAAACGAAAAAATAATTGTAAATGAGTATGTATGTCACGTCATCATCACATTCAAGGTAAGTTTTCCTATCACTTTTATAAAAATTTACGTTGCTTGCTGTTATCTATAATGTTAAGGGTGTTTTTTTTTAACAGTGCAGGGAGGGTTTATACAGTACGTAAACGAAAAAATAATTGTAAATGAGTATGTGTCGCGTCATTATCCCCTCATTCACCGTAATTTTATCTATCACTTTCATAAAAATTTACGTTGCTTGCTGTTATTTATAATGTAAAGGGTGTTTTTTTAACAGTGCAGGGAGGGTTTATACAGTGTAAACGTAAAAATATATTAAAATATCTATGTACATATAGGCGGATCCTACTTCGCGGATTTCCTGGTTCGCGCCGGGGCCCGGAACCAAACTACCGCGATAAGTGAGGCAACACTGTATATATATATATATATATATATATATATATATATATATATATATATATATATATATATATATATATATATATATATATACACACACAGTGTTCCCCCGGTTATTCGCATTTCTTGGTTCGCGTTCTCACTGTATCGCAGGGTTTTTTTTTGGCCAAATTTTTTTTTTTTTTTATTATTATTATTATTATTATTATTCTTATTGTGACACCAGGATGGGCCAAAAAATGATAAAATAAAGCAGTATCAGGTTGTAAAGAGAAACAGAGATGGAGAGTGTAATTACCTGTCAGATGTGAAGGGATTATAAAAGATGTGTAATGAATATCCAGCTCTCTGCTGGGTTTTAATATACCTCTGCATTACTTTCATGATGTCTATTCCAATAATTCTGCTTAGATCTTATTATTATTATTATTATTATTATTATTATTATTATCATTGGCAACAATAATTTTCCTTTGATGATGATTGTGGACATTATTATCATCATCATCATCATTATAATTATTATTAAGGGCTCATCATTGTTTTTACATCTGTTGGTTTATTTACTTTTAATAACTGTGTAAAGTGCCCCTCCCTAGTTGGCTGGGACAAAGAGAGTGTGGGGGGTTGGGTAGAATAGAATGTTGGAGAGAGAGAGAGAGAATCTTCAAGTAACTCTTGTTCATTCAACCAAAACTGCATTATTTATAGTAAAAATAATGGTTTAATTACGAATTCGTAGTAATAATGATGATAATAATAATAATAATAATAATAATGATGATAATAATAATAATCTCCCCAATCATCATCAAAGGAAAATTATTGTTGCCAATAATAATAATAATAATAATATCTAAGGAGAAGTTTTAGAATAGACATCATGAAGGTAATGCAGAGGTATAGTAAACCCAGCAGAGAGCTGGATATTCATTACACATCTTTTATAATCCCTTCACATCTGACAGGTCATTACACTCTCTATCTCTGTTTCTCTTTACAGCCTGATAAAGGCCATTTTATTTTATAATTTTTGGCCTGTCATGGTGTCATAATCATCTTTTATATATATATATATATATATATATATATATATATATATATATATATATATATATATATATATATATATATATATATATATATATATATATATATATATATATATATACACCTACCTACCTTATATTTCGGTGTATAAGTCGATGTTCTAGCCCCCAAAAATCTGCCCAAAATTGAGGGTCGACTTATATAACAATCACAAAAAGCAAACCTTGAAATCTTGTGACATATTGGTGCAGGAAATCAGGCCTAACCTTAGGCTAATACCGACGACAGCCTCGGTGCGGTAACTATCGATGTAAATACTTGTATTTTGATCAATTCACATTCTGATTCGACACTAATAATGTAATAGAGCTACCATTACCTTAAAATTCCACAAAATGCTATTAATCAAAGGAAAAAGACCATAACAATGTAAACATCATGCAGCCATTTGTAAAATTTCCGATCAGCTGATCGCTGACGAAACAAAACAATTTACGGTATAAGTGCGTTCACACCAACCCTTTTTTGACCACAGAAATGTTAAATAACAACATCTAGGATAACGTCAGATCTTTATTTCTCACTAAAATAAATTACAATAAAAAGTATGCAATATGTTTTATTCATTTAAAAACCTTCAAAATTGCTACAATCATCATCATCTGATGCAAAAAGTTCATCAAATAAATCGTCATTTACAGTTTCATCGTAAGGGTCCCAGTCAGAATCTGGTAAGTCAACTTCGGCTTCGTCTTCATCTTCACTCTCATGCAGCAGATCATCCTCGGTGCCATCCATTGCATTAGAGATACCGCATTTTTTGAATGACATTACTATGCTTTCTGTTTTCACATTACCCCAAGACTTTATCAGAAACTCACACAAAACATCCAATGATGCAGCACGCATAGCTCCACCTTTTGTGAATGACTTTTCTCCATGTAGCATCCAGTTGTTCCATTCCTCTCTCACATTATCTTTAAATGGTTTATTTAAACTTACGTCTAATGGTTGGAGTAAAGAGGTCAAACCACCAGGTATAACTGCTATATCAGTATTAGTTCGTGATAATCTGGCTTTAGAATTCTCTGTTATGTGGCTGCGAAACATGTCCCAAACCAATAGACTTCATTCCTTTCTTATTCCACCCGGACGTCTGTTCCAAACGTTTTCTATCCACAATTTTACGCCATTTTCATCCATCCAGCCTTTTTCATGAAAGTGAACAAATACTCCAGATGGAAAATTTATTTTAGGCTTAGTTTTTCGCTTAAAAATTATCATGGGCTTCAGTTTCGTTCCGTCAGCCATGCAAGATAAAACGACCGTAAACCTTGTCTTTTCATGACCTGTACCTCTAACGTGCACGGTTTTTGTGCCTTTTGTATCAACAGTTCTGTCACCCATCATATCAAAGTTTAATGGGGTCTCATCCATGTTTCCGATACATGACAGAAGATATTGATGTTTTTGCCTCATCCCAATAACAAATCGATGAAAACTGGTAACTTTATGTTCAAGGTCTCTTGGTAGCTTTTGAGCGATTTTCGTTTTTTGGCGTATCACAAGGTTCTTTCTATTCATGAAATGACTACACCACCCAACTGTTGCTTTAAAGTCCTTACTTTGGTCTTTGTTGGCTTTTGCCCATTTTAATGCATGTGATCTTATTTTATTTCGTGTTACTATGAATCCATCCTGTCTTAGTTCAAGTACCCACTTTGCAACATGATCCTCCAACTCTGGCCAAAGAACGTTTCCTCGTCTCATCGCTCATTTCTGTTTCGGCATGTTTCTCAACTTATCTTCATTCTTTCTCCAGTCTCTTACTAACTTCTCATCCACATCAAAAGTTCTCGCTGCAGCACAGTTGTTTGATGCCTTAGCAACTTCGATGACTTTTAGTTTAAAACTGGCTTCGTATTTTCTGCGTTTTGTTGGCGGCTCCATGGGTAGCTTAAGTGTAAAAAATATTTAAAGAATTTTCTCTGGTTAGTAGGAGAGTTAGGACCAGACTGAATTAGAGAGAAAACGAAGTGAAAGTATATGAGTATGCAAACTACCAACAGAAGCTGTTTGATGAGGTAGTACGGTAGTTGTGCTTAGAAGAGGAAGAAGAAGGCGGGGGCTGTTAGTTGCTATAATGAGCTTGTCAGCTGCTTGGAACGTTTTGAATAATTCACCCATATGAACACGCTTTTGTTTACGTTACGATCGTGCGGAGAAATGAATCTGTTTCGTCATTTTTATAGAGATTTATATTAATACTACCTTATATATTATTTCATATTGTAAGTAGAACAACGTTTGTAATAACATACCGGTAGTCTTTAATTAATGCCCGGTGTTTTATATATGGTAACTTTTACACTGCTGCTTAGGCTAGCCTATAACTTAGGCGAGTTTCGTATTTCAACTTTTACACTGCTGCTTAGGCTAGCCGATAATTTACGGTAGGCGAGTTCTGTATTTTAGAGGTCGACCTATACCTCAGATATTAGCAAAAATCATAAAAAATTACTCTCATTTTTGGGTCAACTTATCTGTAGGCCGACTTATTTTTTTTTTAGGCTGATCCTACTTCGCGATTTTACTGGTTCGCGCCGGGTCCCGGAACCGAACTACCGCGATAAGGGAGGGAACACTGTATATATATATATATATATATATATATATATATATATATATATATATATATATATATATATATATATATATATATATATATATATATATATATATATATATATATATATATATACACACACAGTGATCCCCCGCTGTATTGCGTTTCTTGGTTCGCGTTTTCACTGTACCACATTTTTATTTTTGGCAAATTATTGTAAAATACCTATGTACATGAATATGTCATGTAATTACCACTTCTTTCACTAATTTTATCTATCACTTTCATATAAATTTATGTTGCATGCTGTTATTTATGAAGTAAAGGGTGGTTTGTTAACAGTACAGGGAGGGTTTATACAGTGTAAACGTAAAAATAAATTAAAATATCTATTTACATATAGGCTAATCCTACTTCGCGGTTTTCCTGTCTCACGCCAGGTCCCGGAATCGAACTACCACGATAATGGGGGGATCATTGTATATATATATATATATATATATATATATATATATATATATATATATATATATATATATATATATATATATATATATATATATATATATATATATATATATATATATATATATATATTTTTTTTTTTTATTTTTTTTTTTTTAAGATGATTATGTCACCAGGTGGGCCCAAAAATAATAAAATAAAACAGCCTTTATCAGGCTGTAAAGAGAAACAGAGATGGAGAGTGTAATGACCTGTCAGATGTGAAGGAATTATAAAAGATGTGTAATGAATATCCAGCTCTCTGCTGGGTTTTAATATACCTCTGCATTACTTTCATGATGTCTATTCCAAAAATTCTCCTTTGATCTTATTATTATTGTTATTATTATTATTATTATTATTATTTTTAGCAATAATTTTCCTTTGATGATGATTGTGGAGATTATTATTATTATTATTAATATTATTATTATCATTATTATTACGGATTTGTAATTAAACCATTATTTTTACAATAAATAATGTAGTTTTGGTTGAATGAACAAGAGTTAATTAAAGATTCTCTCTCTCTCTCTCTCTCTCTCTCTCTCTCTCTCTCTCTCTCTCTCTCTCTCTCTCTCTCTCTCTCTCTCTCTCTCTCTCTCTCTCTCTCTCTCTCTCTTTCTCTCTTCTACCCAACCCCCCACACTCTCTTTGTCCCAGCCAACTAGGGAGGGGCACTGTAGACAGTTATTAAAGTAAATAAACCAACAGATGTACAAACAATGATGAGCCCTTAATAATAATAATACTGATGATAATAATCTCCACAATCATCATCAAAGGAAAATTATTGTTGGCAATAATAATAATAATAATAATAATAATAATATCTAAGGAGAATTATTGGAATAGATATCATTAAAGTAATGCAGAGGTATATTAAAACCTAGCAGAGAGCTGGATATTGATTACACATCTTTTATAATCCCTTCACATCTGACAGGTCATTACACTCTCCATCTCTGTTTCTCTTTACAGCCTGATAAAGGCTGTTTTATTTTATAATTTTTTGGCCCATCCTGGTGTCACAATAATCTTTTATTTATTTTTTTTTTCCCCAAAAAAATGCGCGATACAGTGGATCCGCGATAAGTGAACCGCGAAATAGCGAGGGATTAATATATATATATATATATATATATATATATATATATATATATATATATATATATATATATATATATATATATATATATATATATATATATATATATATATATATATACATAAATACACACAGTGAACCCTCGTTATATTGCGGTTCACCTTTCGCGAATTCAGCGCATTGTGTGTGTGTGTGTGGGTTGTTTTTTTTTTTTTTTTTTTTTTTTTTTTTTTTTTTTTTTTTTTTTTTTGGCAAGCTTTGGTTTTTTTTTCTGGGTACAGTATATGAGAGAATCCACGATATGTGGAAATATTAAAATTGTCAGTATTTTCATTATTTTATTGAAAATAAATTTCATTATTTTATTGATAAAGTATTTCCCAGCCTAAGAATAATAAAGCAGTTAAAAATAGTAAATAACATAGAAAGTATGATACCGGTATAGGTATTCGGAAAACGCAAAGGGTAGCATCTACGTCAGCTAGCACATATTCAAATTTTCAGTATTTTCATTATTTTATTGTTAAAAAAAGTATTCCCTAGCCTAAGAATAATAAAACAGTAAAAAATAGCAAAAAGCATAAATTTAAACATGTAACTCACAGTATTGCACCATGTAAAATACGATACTGGTGTCAGCGTTTCGGAAGACGAAAAGGGTCGCACCTACGTGAGCTAGTACATATTAACATTTCCAGTATTTTCATTATTTTATTGAAAAAAAAAGTATTTCTTAGATTAAGAATAATAAAACAGTAAAAAATAGTAAAAAACATAAATATAAACATGTAACTAACAGTATTGCACCATGTAAAATACTGTATGATAGCGTACACTGTATTGGTATCTTGGAAAACGCAAAGGGTTGCATCTTCATGAGATAGTACATGGGATGCTATTGACTGATGGGTGGGAGACGATGAATCACAGAATTGTTTTTCTGTATGTTCTGTATCATGGGATCTGATTGGCTTTTTGATTGAAGCTTCATTCTCCCACCATCTTCCATTGTCTCGCCTCACCCGTTCAGTCTACTCACGTGTGCGCCGTTCGCGTTGTGCTTGTGATTTTGTGAAACTTTCGTATTTCAACCTCTGCAATGCCTCCCAAGCGTCCTTCATCTTCTATGGCCTATTGGTGTTAAGCCTAAGTGGCAAAGGAAGATGTTGACCATAACAGAAAAGGTAAAACTGTTAGATATGCTGATGGAAGGAAGAAGGTTCGCAGATGTCGGCCGCCATTTCGACATCAACGAATCTACTGTTCGATACATCAAAAAGGACGAGGCAAATATCAGGAAAACAGGGACTATTTCTTTTAGTTGCAGATGGACTCTGGCCCTGTGGATTGCTGATTGCAGGAGGAAGAACATCAGCTTAGACACCAGTATCATACAGACAAAGGCAAAGAAGCTGTGCGAGACAGTGGCGACCGTGAGGAGGAGAGAGATGAAGATATCGACCCACAACCAGGACCCTCCAGCGATTCTCCACTGAGGAAATAATCGTTCGTTACAACCAAGGGATGGTTCGCCAAATTTCAAAAACGCTTTGGCCTAAAGAGCGTTTTGGTGCATGGTGAAGCTGCCTCTGCAGATACAGCTGCAGCTGAAGAATATGTAAAGAGCGACTTCAAGAAAATTATTTAGAAAGGCGAATATGCGCCTGAGCAAGTCTTTAACATGGATAGACTGGATATTTTGGAAGAGAATGCTGTCTTGCACTTTTCTCTTCAAGAAAGAAGCAAAAGCCCCGGGATTTAAAGCGCACAAAGACCGCGTTACCCTCGTCATATGCGGGAATGCTGCGGGCTTCATGTTAAAGCCCGGGATTATATACAAGTCAGAGAACCCTAGGACTTTAAAGAACAAAAGCAAGAACCTGCTGCCAGTGTATTGGATGCATAACCCTAAGGCCTGGATCACGAAAAGCCTCACATTGGACTGGTTTCATCAATGCTTTATCCCTCAGGTCAATGTATATCTTGCGGAGAAGGGCCTTGAATTTAAAGTCCTTCTTTTGATGGATAATGCTTGTGGCCACTCAAGTGATCTCCAATATGACGGTGTTCAAGTAGAGTTCTTGCCACCAAATACAACATCACTAATTCAGCCTATGGATCAAGGCGTTATTCATGCGATTAAGTCCCTCTACACACAAAATGCCCTAGCGGACCTGTTTGTCTCCATGGATGCGGACAAAGAATTCTTAATGAAGACTTATTGGCATAACTACACGATTGTTACATGCCTTCAATTATTCAGAATGCAATCAAAGAGATGAAGCCGGCCACAGTCAATGCCAGCTGGGAGAAATTGTGGCCTGAAGTCATATACAACTACAAGGGATTCGCTCCTGACGAAGTCCATAACTCGGTAGTTGCAAAAGCTGTGAAATTGGCTGCATTTTTAGGAGGAGAAGGCTTTAAAGATATGACTCACGAAGACGTGAATGAACTGATCGACTGCCGCTCGCAGCCTTTGACTGATGAAGACTTGGAGGAAATTACAAAATCAGCGAGCGAAGAAGAGGAAGAACAACAACCAGAGGAAACGCACAAAGACGAAGAACCTGGCCTTACACTCGAACGTCTGGCAGCCATGTATAAACATGGCCAAAGAACTCCAACAACTGTCGCAGGAGCATGACGATAAAATGGTTCGTTCGGTGACCTTCTGCAGTATTATCGACGATGCCATGACTCCTTACAAGACCATCTTCGCACAAGAAGAAACAGCGACAGCAACTCCCCAGTACCATGTTCTTCTCTTGCAAAAAGCTGCCGTTAAGCTGTCATTGGCTGTAGAGTATGTGTACTCGGCGTCATTACCTCATTCACGATAAGCTTACCTGCCACGTTCATATAAATTTACTCTTGCACGCTGTGTTTAATAAAGTAAAGGGTGGATTGTTAAAAGTGCAGGGAGGGTTTAAACAGTAAAGGTAAAAATAAATGTAAAATACCTATATATATTGTGCTCCTACTTCACGGATTTTCACCTATCGCGGCCGGTCTCAGAACCGAACCCCTTGATAAATGAGGGAGCACTATATATATATATATATATATATATATATATATATATATATATATATATATATATATATATATATATATATGATTAGTAGGTTGGCCATGGCACCAGCCGCCCGTTGAAAGACTACAACTGAAGGTATTAGGATGCAACTAGGACTGGTCCAGACAGTTCCAGGTTGAGTCTTCCTTCAGGATGGTTCTTTCCTCATACCTACGTCTATACTGAATATTCTTGCATATTCATTACACATCTCTTACTATTCCATTACATTTGACAAGTCACAACATTCTGCACATTTGTCTCTTTTACTTTCTTTTTCCTCACATATGTTATTATTTATGGAAGGTTCACAACTAATGGCCCTCAGTACTCGGCATAGTGGGGTGCGAAGAATCTCAAGGGATTGTGTTGACTCCACCATTGGCTTGTGGGCAGACACGCCTGGTGGTAGTAATGGTTCTGCTCTTAACCTTGCACCTCCCAATAGATCTGATTCTTTCACTCTTCACTATTCTAACATTTGCGGGCTGAACTCTAATCTTTCGTCTGTGGAACAGCACTTGGGCTCTTTCCTCCCTAACCTCCTCCTCCTATCTGAAACCCAGCTGTCTATACATGCTTCCACTGACCCATTCCAAATCTCTCACTATAATCTGTATACACGTTTTTGTTCCAAAGGTGGGGTCTGTGCTTACTGCAGCACTAACTCCTACTGTGAGGCTCATGGACCTTGAATTTCCTGACTTTGATGTTCTCTGGCTAAAAATCTATCTCTCAACTACCACTATCTTCCTTTGCTTCTGCTCCTGTTCTCCAAACTCCACCGAGTTTGTGTCTTTCTTTGAATATCTATCCTTGTGCCATGAGTCCTTGCTATCTTCTCACCCACATGCCGAAGTTCTCTACATTGGAGACTTCAATGTACACCACAGTGAGTGGCTTCATTCTTCTCACACTGATTTGGGAGGAAGCGAGGCCCTCGCTTTTTCTATTACTCACGATCTGGAGCAAATTATCAAACATCCTACTCGCGTTCCTGATCATCACGAACATGCTGCAAACACTCTTGACCTTTTATTTTATACTTCTAACCCTTCAAACTACTCTTATTCTGTGCTTTACCCTCTTGGTAAATCTGACCACTCTATGATCTCAGTCTCTTCCATTTTCACTCCCCCACCACCAATCCCTCCTACTCGGCGCCGCCTTTGGCACTTTGAGCGTACCCAACGTGAAAATTTGCGTATGTTTCTCTTTGACTTCCCATGGGATGACTACTGCTTTCGGCCCTGCAACCCTGATCAGGTAGCTCTAAAAGTTGCCGTGATCATGACCGCGGGAATGGAGGCGTACATCCCCTCTTCTACAAAAACTTTCTCTCCCCCTAAACCTTGGTTTGACCGTGCCTGCTCCATGACTATCCAGACTAGGAATCAGGCTCACCGATCTTACCTTGCCTCTCTTTCCGATTTAACTCGCTCTGCTTTTATTATAGCTAGGAATCGCTGTACTGCTCAGATTCGAAGGTCTAAGGCTTCCTTTATAAGAACGAAAGTTGATGACCTTAACTCCTCTCCCACTGACAAATGCTTCTGGTCCTTAGCCAAAAACTTCTGTAACTCAAGCTTTCCCCCTCTCAATCATTCTGATGGTTCTATAGCTTGCTCTCCCACTGACAAAGCCACTCTATTTGGCTCTCATTTTTCTATCAACGATTCCAGCGCACCTGTTCCTCAGTCTTTTCCCCTCTTTAACCCTATGCCCTCCCTTATCCTTCCTTGACGCAAAGTTCATAAGGTTCTTCACTCGCTAAAGACGAACAAGGCATCTGGTCCCGATGGTATCCCTACAAGGTTCCTTAAGGAGTTTGCAGATGAACTGGCTCCTGTGCCTTGTCGTCTTTTTTGCCTCATTCTGTCTACCAGTATCTATCCTTCATCTTGGAAGCATGCTCTAGTTCAACCTGTTCCTAAGAAGGGTGACTGCTCTATTCCTTCTAACTACCGACCTATTGCCCTAACCTCCTCTATTGCTAAAGTTTTTGAAACTTTGCTCAATGCTCACTTCTTGAAATGCCTTGAATCCAACTCACTTATCTCCGATCACCAGTACAGCTTCCGCAAGGCAAGATCCACTGGTGATCTCCTGTCCTATCTTATTCATGTATGGTCATCTTCTCTGAGGAACTAAGGGGAATCCTTTGTTGTCGCCCTTGATATCTCTAAGGCTTTTGACAGAGTCTGGCACAAGGCTCTGTTGGCCAAACTCCCTGCCTATGGCTTTACCCCTTCTTTCTGTTCTCTGATTTCCAGTTTTCTTACTTACCGTTCTATATCTGTAGTTGTTGATGGCGCGACATCTAGCCCTTGCTCTGTTACCAGTGGTGTTCCACAGGGCTCTGTTCTTTCACCTACTCTCTTCCTTCTCTTCATCAATGATCTTCTACAATCCCCATCTTCCTCTCTTCTTCATACCTTTGCTGATGATTCTACCCTTCACTTTTCCTCTGCCTTTTCTTCACAACCTTCATCTGTTACTCATAATCAATCTCGTATCACTTTCTTCTACTCTTAACTCCGATTTGCAGAGAGTATCTGAATGGGGCACTCAAAATTTAGTTAAATTCAATGCCTCCAAGACACAGTTTCTGGCTATCTCTTTATCTTCTTCTGCTCCTGATAACCCTATTGTCTTCGAAACTAATGAAATTTACCCTCTTGACTCTATCAACATATCAGGAATCCATATAGCCTCTAACTTGTCTTGTAGGAATCTCATAATCCAAATTTCTAAATCTTCATCTAAAAAATTGGGGGTTTTGTTTCATTTTTGTCATTACTTTTCCTCATTGCAGTTACTTAAAATTTACAAAGGTCTTATCCGCCCTTGCTTAGAATACTGCTCTCACTTCTGGGGTGCTTCTTCCTTTACTTATCTTCTTGATAGGGTTGAATCTAAGGCAGTCAGACTCATTAATGATCCTTCTCTTACTTCTAACCAAGATTTTCTCTCTCTTCGTTGTATGGTTTCTTCCCTTTCGCTTTTCTATCGCTACTACTTCCATCGCTGCTCTGATGAGTTGGCAAATTGCATCCCCCCTCTACTGCCGAGGCCGCGTAACACTCGCCAAGCAGCCTCATCTCACAGGTACTGTGTGGAGATTTGTAGCTTGCGGATTGGTCGGTGCAGCGACTGCTTCTTCCCATCTACCTCCAGACTCTGGAACTCTCTTCCTCCTTCTGTCTTTCCTAATTCTTATGACCTTTCATCCTTCAAAAAGCAGATCTATCGTCATCTCAGAGCCTAGTCCTCCATATCTCTGGGTCCTCTGTACTTTGACTGTTTTTTTTCTCTGTCGTTTTCCTTTGTGAAACATTACCTCATCTCTACCTTGCCCTTAACATTTTTCTTTTTCATCGTCTTGGTATTTTCTCATGGCTGGGCCTATATTGATGAGGGCAGCTTCTGCCTGTTACGGTGTCACTCTTGAAAAAAAAAAATTATATATATATATATATATATATATATATATATATATATATATATATATATACACACACACAGTGTTCCCCCCCTTATTGCGGTAGTTCGGTTCCGGGACCCGGCGCGAACTAGGAAAACCGCGAAGTAGGATCAGCCTTAAATTTTTTTTTTTTTTTTATGATTATGACACCAGGACAGACCAAAAATGATAAAATAAAACGGCATTTATCAGGCTATAAAGAGAAACAGAGATGGAGAGTGTAATGACCTGTCAGATGTGAAGGGATTATAAAAGATGTGTAATGAATATCCAGCTCTCTGCTGGGTTTACTATACCTCTGCATTACTTTCATGATGTCTATTCTAAAAATTATCCTTAGATATTATTATTATTATTATTATTATTTGTGGCAACAATAATTTTCCTTTGATGATGATTGGGGAGATTATTATTATTATTATTATTATTATTATTATTATTACGAATTCGTAATTAAACCATTATATTTACTATAAATAATGTAGTTTTGGTTGAATGAACAAGAGTTACTTAAAGATTCTCTCTCTCTCTCTCTCTCTCTCTCTCTCTCCTCTCTCTCTCTCTCTCTCTCTCTCTCTCTCCTCTCCTCTCTCTCTCTCTCTCCTCTCTCTCTCTCTAACATTCTATTTTACCCAACCCCCCACACTCTCTTTGTCCCAGCCAACTAGGGAGGGACACTTTACACAGTTATTAAAAGCAAATAAACCAACAGATGTACAAACAATGATGAGCCCTTAATAATAATAATAATAATAATAATGATGGTAATAATAATCTCCACAATCATCATCAAAGGAAAATTATCGTTGCCAATGATAATAATAATAATAATAATAATAATAATAATAATAATAATAATAATATCTAAGCAGAGTTATTGGAATAGACATCATGAAAGTAATGCAGAGGTATATTAAAACCCAGCAGAGAGCTGGATATTCATTACACATCTTTTATAATCTCTTCACATCTGACAGGTCATTACACTCTCCGTCTCTGTTTCTCTTTACAACTTGATAAAGTCTGTTTTATTTTATAATTTTTTGGCCCATCCTGGTGTCACAATAATCATAAAAAAAAATATTTTTTTTTTTTTTTGCCAAAAAAAAAAAAAAAAAAAACGCGAACCAAGAAACGCGAATAACCGGGGGACCACTGTATATATATATATATATATATATATATATATATATATATATATATATATATATATATATATATATACATACAATGTTCCCCCGGTTATCGCGTTTCTTGGTTCGCGTTCTCACTGTATCACATTTTTTTTTACCCCCCCCCCCCCAATTTTTTTTTTAAGATTATTTTGACACCAGGATGGGCCAAAAAGTAATAAAATAAAACAGACTTTATCAGGTTGTAAAGAAAAACAGAGATGGAGAGTGTAATGACCTGTCAGATGTGAAGGGATTATAAAAGATGTGTAATGAATATCCAGCTCTCTGCTGGGTTTTAGTATACCTCTGCATTACTTTCATGATGTCTATTCCAATAATTCTGTTTTGATATTATTATTATTATTATTATCATTGGCAACAATAATTTTCCTTTGATGATGATTGTGGAGATTATTATCATCATCATCATTATTATTATTATTAAGAGCTCATCGTTTTTTGTACATCTTATGGTTTATTTACTCTTAATAACTGTGTAAAGTGCCCCTCCCTAGTTGGCTGGGACAAAGAGAGTGTGGGGGATTGGGAAAAATAGAATGTTGGAGAGAGAGAGAGAGAGAGAATCTTTAAGTAACTCTTGTTCATTCAACCAAAACTACGTTATTTATAGTAAAAATAATGGCTTAATTACGAATTCGTAGTAATAATGATGATGATGATAATAATAATAATAATAATAATAATAATAATAATAATAATAATCTCCTCAATCATCATCAGAGGAAAATTATTGTTGCCAATAATAATAATAATAATAATAATAGTAATAATATCTAAGATAATTTTTAGAATAGACATCATGAAAGTAATGCAGAGGTATAGTAAACCCAGCAGAGAGCTGGATATTCATTACACATCTTTTATAATCCCTTCACATCTGACAGGTCATTACACTCTCCATCTCTGTTTCTCTTTACAGCCTGAAAAAGGCCGTTTTATTTTATCATTTTTGGCCTGTCCTGGTTTCATAATCATCTTTAAAATTATTATTATTATTATTATTATTTATTTATTTATTTATTTATTTATTTATTTTTTTTTTTTTTAAGGCTGATCCTACTTCGCGGTTTTCCTGGTTCACGCCGGGTCCCTGAACCGAACTACCGCGATAAGGGGGATCACACTGTATACAGTGTTCCCCCCGGTTATTCGTTTTTCTTGGTTCGCGTTTTCACTGTATTGCAGTATTTTCATTTTTTTTATTGAAAAAACATATTTCATTATCCAATTGATCATGCAAAATAGTGTTCGATAGCGTACAATGTATTGGGGTCGCACCTACGTGAGCTAGCATATATATTTATATTTCCAGTAGTTTCATGATTTTATTGATAAAAAAAAACTTATTTATTAGCCTAAGAATAATAAAAGAGTAAAAACAGTATTGCAACATGTAAAATACGATACCACTATCAGCGTTTCGGACAAAGACTCGTTCAGTCTAACTCACGTGTGCGCCGTTCACGTTGTACCCATTAAACGTTTTGCTTGTGTTCGATAGCATACAATGTATTGGAGTCGCAGCTACGTGAGCTAGCAAATACATTTATAATTCCAGTAGTTTCATGATTTTATTGGTAAAAAAAACGGATTTCTTAGCCTAAGAATAATAAAACAGTAAAAAATAGTAAAAAACATAAATACTAACAGTATTGCATCATGTAAAATACGATACTGCTATCAGCGTTTCGGACAAATGCTTTGTCTCGCCTCACTCGTGTGCGCCATTCACATTGTGCTTATTATTATTAATATGTTTTGCTTGTGATTTTATTACTCACATATTTTACCCTTTGCAATGCCTCCTAAGCATTCTTCATCTTCTAAGGCTTCTTGTAGTGAGCCTAAGCGGCAAAGGAAAATGTTAACCATTGTAGATAAAGTGAAACTCTTAGATATGTTGAAAGAAGGAAAACATTTTCTGGATGTCGGCCGCTATTTTACGAAAACTTAAAAATTATTGTAAAATACTGTACCTATGTATGTCACGTCATCATCACCTCATTCACGGTAAGATTTCCTATCGCTTTCATAAAAAATTACGTTGCTTGCTGTTATTTATAATATAAAGGGTATTTTTTTAACAGTACAGGGAGGGTTTATACAGTGTAAACGTAAAAATAAATTAAAATATCTATGTACATATGGTTCGCGCCGGGTCCCGGAACCGAACTACTGCGACAAGGGGGGGAACACTATATATATATATATATAATATATATATATATATATATATATATATATATATATATATATATATATATATATATATATATATGTAGATATATATACCTACCTTGGCCGTGTCCCCCTTTAATTGGGGAATAGCCGACATCCGAAAAAGAAATTAAATAGAGGATTACTTTGCTCTGTGGGCTATATATATACAGTGATCCCTCGTTTATCACGAGGGTTAGGTTCCGGGACCCGTCGTGATAGGTGAATTTTCGCGAAGTAGGAATACCTTAAATAATTTTTTTTTTTTTTTTTTTTTTTTTTTTTTACACACACACACACACACACACACACACACACACACACCAGGATGGACCAAAAAATTATAAAATAAAACAGCCTTTATCAGGCTGTAAAGAGAAACAGTTGGAAAGTGTAATGACCTGTCAGATGCGAAGGGATTATAAAAGATGTGTAATGAATATCCAGCTCTCTGCTGGGTTTTAATATACCTCTGCATTACTCTCATGATGTCTATTCCAAAAATTCTCCTTAGATCTTATTATTATTATTATTATTTTTAACAATAATTTTCCTTTGATGATGATTGTGGAGATGATGATGATTATTATTATTATTATTATTATTATTAATATCATTATTATTACGAATTTGTAATTAAACCATTATTTTTACAATAAATAATGTAGTTTTGGTTGAATGAACAAGAGTTAAATAAAGATTCTCTCTCTCTCTCTCTCTCTCTCTCTCTCTCTCTCTCTCTCTCTCTCTCTCTCTCTCTCTCTCTCTCTCTCTCTCTCTCTCTCTCTCTCTCTCTCTCTCGATAATGTCCCG
>JAXCGZ010019516.1:0-25000 GCA_037179515.1 Halocaridina rubra
AATATATATATATATATATATATATATATATATATATATATATATATATATATATATATATATATATATATATATATATATATATATATATATATATATATATATATATATATATATATATATATATATATATCTGATTGAAATTTCCTACCATGACTCCGTCATATGCCTTGACTCTTCATGGGAAAGTCAAGGCATATGAGGGAGTCCTGGTAGGAAATTTCAATCAGATATAATGTATATATATATATATATATATATATATATATATATATATATATATATATATATATATATATATATATATATATATATATATATATATATATATATATATATATATATATATATATTATATATATATATTATATATATATATATATATATATATATATATATATATATATATATATATATATATATATATATATATATATATATATATATATATATATATATATATATATATATATATATATATATATATATATATATATATATATATATATATATATATATATATATATATATATATATATATATATATATAGACACACACACAAGAGGTCCTCGTAGAACGTCGAATTCTGAGTTACGTCAGAGGCTAATAAATAATAGACTTACCTAGCTCGTGAGTTAAATTCATATATATATATATATATATATATATATATATATATATATATATATATATATATATATATATATATATATATATATATATATATATATATAATATATATATATATATACAGTTACGTTGGAGGCCAATAAATAATAGACCTACCTGGCTTGTGAGTTAAATTCAAACCGCCCGCACTGAACAGTTTGTGAGCGCAGTGGACGAAGACACATCTAGCAGCACAGTATTCGTTTGTATCAAATTAATTGCTTTATTTCTTTAGTTGTTAATATATTTGGTTTATATTGAAGGATTATATTAAAGTTGTAAAAATAAATTCCAAACACATAGCTCTAAATACAATTTTATGAGAAATAGTTTGTTGAGCGTCGTGTAAGAACATGCATCATGCGGCATTAGAAGAAGAAGAGGAACCACCACTCAGTTTACTCCTGCCTGCTATATTGTTTCTCATGTCTATATACTCTCTCGTTGGTTTTGCTCGTTATTGACATTTTATATCTTCCAAGCGTAGTGGTGATAGTTCTGATGGCAGTGCTACGAAGAAAAGAAAAACCTCCACCATGGAAATTAAAGCTGAAATAGTGAAATGCTCAGAAAATGGAATGAAAGTGAAGAGTTTGTGGCCAGTAGGGGTTGGTTTAATTGTTTTAAGAGTCGTGCTAATTTTCATAACCTAAGGGTGCAAGGTGAAGCTGCTAGCTAGTGGTGGTGATAATGCAGCAAAAGAGTTTTCTAGTGTATTAGCAGATATAATTAGGTAGGTGGTTACCATCCCTTGCAATGCCCCTTCCAGAGTGCAAGCTGACCACACGAGTAAAGGTAAGCAATATTGTACTATATACTGTACTGTAGTGTAATTTTACTATTTTTATGTTTTAGATTACGCAAGTAAAGGTAAGTAATACTGTTTAGTTTTACTATTTTTATGTCTTAGATTAAGAACTTAGATTATTTTTCTATGTTTTAGAGTATATATTTTTAAGATTGGTTGTGGGACTTAGATTCGAATTTAGGTATTTTCCGACTTACATCGAAATCCACTTTAAGTCAGCTTTCAGGAACGGAACCCAGACGTTAAATGGGGATCCCCTATATATAAATAGGAAAATTCATACTTTTTTCATAAATTGGTAATTTTGGGACATGTCATGAATTCAAATTTTGTATGATGAAAGTTTTATATTTTATTAAATCATTATACTGTACTATAGTTTTCACTATCCAGGCATGCTGTTTTGATGCTTGGCGTTGTGTATAACGCACTCGCATTTAACATAATTTTATATATTGCAGTGTTGAACACATACAGTCGGCATATTAAAGAAAAAATCAGAAAGATTACGCAAACAAAATAAATTTTAACCGTTATTGTTCTGTTTTTACATAATTAAACAATAAATAATACTGGGTAGAGTTTAAGTACCAAGGAGCAATCTAGACAGTATTGAGACTATAAGGAAGATTGAGCATAGGTTATGTCCAAAGTACTTAGGCATTTTTATATTAGGCTTTGAAGATATGCAGATTTGATTAATGCATGCAGCTGGGAGCCAATTGACACTAAAAGATGTGAGATTATTGTATTTTCAACAGATATCTATTATAAAAAAAAATCTTGAATGAAGAACAAAACCCTACTTATTTTACGAAGTTTAAAGTATAAAGGTGGTTGAAATAAATTATATGCAAAGTACCTTGGCTCTAAAGTTTTTGAAGTTATGGAGTTTTTGAATAATGCAGGTAGTTGGGGAACTAATTGACTGTAGAAAATGTGGGATTACTGTGTTGTCATCATCATAGAACATTAAATATTTTGACTAGTGGAGAGACAAAGTGTATTTCCTAGATATCAGCAATACTAAAAGATACCTGACACCAGAAATCTATTGGGAAATTTTAAAATCATGAATGAAGAAAGGACTAGTTATGTGATAAAATTACAGTATTTATCAGTCAAGATTTTCATCCTTTACAGGATAGGTCCTGCCTCATAAGTACATATATTAGCTTTGAATTGTATGAAAAATAGCCAAACCCAAAGTTAAGACCTTCACTATGATTTTGATATATCGTAAGTGCCATTTCATACAGAATATATCCATTAACTAGGATGTCCTCTCTATCCATACAGTCAATGCTTTCTCAGTTTCTACAAGCAATATATCAAAATCATTTTGACCATTTTCAGTGTTGCAGACATAAGGCAAACATTATCTTGAACTTAAAATTATCTTTGCTTCATCAGTTTAATACCTGACTCTTTTTCCTTATCTCCATGCTACTTTGGATGTTAATATTGTGTTCATCTAATCAAACACTTCTCGCCTATGGTAGAGACTTAGCATATCTATAGCCTTCCTAGGGTTTTTCGTCACTTCTCTCAACTCTGTTATTAGAGACATTTCTCACAAGCATACAGAAAACATGGCGCAATTCAAGAATGTAATACACTCGACACATGTAGCGAGAGTAGATGCTCCTATGGTGACTGTAAGATAAATACGAACTCCCTCACTGCATCCACCGGTGTATGTATGCACATTGCATTCCAACATTTTGGTCACTTGTGCCATGCTGTACTCAGTGCACACAAAATTGAAACTGTGAATTTTGCTTGTATTCTCCTTAATCTTTTAAGTATTTCTGATCATATTTTTATTTAATGTTTTCAAATCACGTATGTTCAACAGTGTTATTGAAATTCTCGTATAATGTTGGATATATATATATATATATATATATATATATATATATATATATATATATATATATATATATATATATATATATATATATATATATATATATATATATATATATATATATATATATATATATATATATATATATATATATATATATATATATATATATATATATATATATATATATATATAAAACACTGAACTGTTGCCATGCAGTCTATAATGGTTTGAAAGGCCCATTAAAGAAAACGTAAAAAATAATTGAAGTACTATTAACTTCGTAACCTTTTCTGGTCACCTTTCCGAAAAATAATGCCAAAAGATACAGCCAGCAAACAAGAACATATGAAAAAGAGAAGAAGAAAAAACTATCCCTCAAATGATATTAAATAAAATAAAGTGATATAAATTATAATTACCAGCCGGGGTTAGTCGATAATCCCCACACACTGGCCCCAATGGGAAAATAAAATCAATAAGTTACTTGAATTGTGCCCAACTAGCAATGGCCAAACTACACACCAAGCCAACAGAACCAGCAATATTTATTGATTTTCTGGCCATAACCAGAATATAAATCTTCATTTCATATCATGATTGTTCCCCTTCATGTGTGGACACTGATTGAAACTGGAGAATGCCCTGTGGTGGGATCGATTGCAGGTCTTTTATCTCCTAAGTCAAGCATTCTACCACTTACATTGCCCCCATAACTTAAATATAGCTGGGTAAATTAGAAGTATACAGTACAGTAATAAAATAATAATTAATATTATTATAATAATAATAGTGATAACTATAGAGAATAATATTTTTATTATTATCATCATTATTATTGTCATAATAATAGTAAATAACATACTAATAATGTTTAATATATATAATATGTCTTAGCTCCCAAAGTAGATAAGAGGAGTAGTTAAGGTACATGTGGATCGTGGAGAATGTGCATTTCTTGGCTTGGCCACCCCCCTTGCAATGGGGAATGAGGCCATGTACATAGATAGATAGATAGATTACTAGTATAATAATAATAATAGTGATAATAATATTTCCTTTGTGCTCCCTTGCATTCACTTAATGGAGGCACCAAGAAGGGACTGGGAATCCCCTCCTCTGAATTTTCTCTTACCAAAGCTCCAGGATATTTTGCCTTGACTCAGCCACTCCTCTTATAAGGGGAAACTTGCGTCATATATATATATATATATATATATATATATATATATATATATATATATATATATATATATATATATATATATATATATATATATATATATATATATACTGTATATATAATATTATTATTATTATTATTATTATTATTATTATTCCCAAGGGAGGAGGGTAAGACTATTTCCTCTGTATTCCCCTGCGTGTCATAAAAGTTGACTAAATGGGGCTGTGCAAGGGGCTGGGAATCTCTTCCTTTATATCTTCTTGCAAAGTGTCAAGGTATTTTGCTTTAAATCATCCACTCTCCTTATTAGAGAATATGACTCTGTATAGTCTGATTATTATTATTATTATTATTATTATTATTATTATTATTATTATTATAATGCAAAATATAATAGGAGAGCCCTTACCTTTACATTACTTCTATATTTTTCCTGGAATGTTTATTTCCTTTGAGCCTCTTGAAGACAATAAGCAAGATTACCAGTACTATGGTGTATAAAATAGACATCATTGATATGGTCACCAACATTTCCTTTTTAATATCCTGAAAAAAAGAAACTGTATTATGCAGTATATATATATATATATATATATATATATATATATATATATATATATATATATATATATATATATATATATATATATATATATATATATATATATATATATATATATATATATATATATATATATATATATATATATATATATATATATATATACACACAGTAATCCCTCGCTATTTCGCGGTTCACTTATCGCGGATTCACTGTATCGCGGATTTATTATTATTTTTTTTTTAATATAAAGATTATTGTGATACCAGGATGGTCCAAAAAATGATAAAATAAAACAGCCTTTATCAGGCTGTAAAGAGAAACAGAGATGGAGAGTGTAATAACCTGTCAGGTGTGAAGGGATTATAAAAGATGTGTAATGAATATCCAGCTCTCTGCTGGGTTTAATTATACCTCTGCATTACTTTCATGATGTCTATTCCAATAATTCTCCTTAGATATTATTATTATTATTATTATTATTATTATTATTATTATGCAGATACAGCTGCAGCTGAAGATTACGTGAAAAATGACTTCAAGAAAATTATCGAGGAAGGCGAATATGCTCCTGAGCAAGTCTTTAACATGGATGAGACTGGATTATTTTGGAAGACAATGCTGTCTCGCACTTTTCTCTTTAATGAAGAAGCTAAAGCCCTGGGATTTAAAGCGCACAAAGACCGCGTTACCCTCGTCATGTGCGGGAATGCTGCGGGCTGCATGTTATAGCCCGGGCTTATCTACAAACCTAAGAGCCCTAGGGCTTTGAAGAATAAGAATAAGAATCTGCTACCAGTGTATTGGATGCATAGCCCTAAGACCTGGATCACGAAAAACCTCACATCGGACTGGTTTCACCAATGCTTTATCCCTCAGGTCAAAATTTATCTTCAGGAAAAGGGCCTTGAATTTAAAGTCCTTCTTTTGATGGATAATGCTGGTGGCCACGCAACTGATCTCGAATATGACGGTGTTCAAGTAGAGTTCTTGCCACCAAATACGACATCACTAATTCAGCCTATGGATAAAGGCGTTATTCGTGTGTTCAAGGCCCTCTACACACGAAATGCCCTGGCAAACCTGGTTAAATCCATGGATGTGGACAAAGAATTCTCACTGAACACTTACTGGCGTAACTACACGATTTCTACATGCCTTCAAAATAGTCAGAATGCAATCAAAGAGATGAAGCCGGCCACAATCAATGCCAGCTGGAAGAAATTGTTGCCAAAAGTCATCTACAACTACAAGGGATTCGCTCCTGATGAAGTCCATAGCTTGGCAGTTGCGGAAGGTGTGAAGTTGGCTGCATTTCTAGGAGGAGAAGGCTTTGAAGATATGACTCATGAAGATGTGAATGAACTGATCGACTGCCACTCGCAGCCTTTGACTGATGAAGACTTGGAGGAAATGACAAAATCAGCGAGCGAAGAAGAGGAAGAAGAACAACCAGAGGAAACGCAAGAAGAAATCGAAGAACCTGGCCTTACACTCGAACGACTGGCAGCCATGTATGAATATGTGAAAGCGGTCCAACAACATGATGATAATATGGTTCGTTCGGTGACCTTCTGTAATCTTCTCGAAGATGCCATGATTCCTTACAAGACCATCTTCCAACAAAAGAAGAAACATCGACAGCAACTCCCCATTACCATGTTCTTCTCTTGCAAAAAGCAGCCGTAAAGCTGTCATTGGCTGCGGAATAATTTCTTCTGGAGTCTATACACGTCATTATCACCTCATGCACAGTAAGGTTACCTATCATGTTCATATACATTTACGCTTGCATGCTGTTATTAATAAAGTAAAGGTTGGTTTTTTAACAGTGCAGGGAGGATTTATACAGTGAAGGTAAAAATAAATGTAAACTACTTATGTTTATGAGTATGTACACGTCATCATCACCTCATTCACGGTAAGTTTACCTATCACTTTCATATAAATTTACGTTTGCATGCTGTTGTTAATAAAGTAATGGGTTGTTTTTTAACAGTGCAGGGAGGGTTTATACAGTAAAGGTAAAAATATATGTAAAATACCTTTGTATATATTGTTATCCTACTTCGCGGATTTTCACCTATCGCGGCCGGTCCCAGAACTGAACCCCCGCGATAAACGAGGGAGCTATATATATATATATATATATATATATATATATATATATATATATATATATATATATATATATATATATATATATATATATATATATATATATATATATATATATATATATATATATATATATATATATATATACACCTAGTTCTCAGAATAACGCCTAGATAGGTTCTCAGAAGTGTTGGGTAAATGGAAAATCGCGTGAAAAAACGAGTCATTTTCCATAGGAAACAATGATAAAGGGCATAGATACGTTCCAAACCTTACATAGACACGCCATGCCAAAGATATAAGATAAGTAAAAAACATATTTTTTTTACTACATAGCAAAGCAGAAAGCCCTGTATCTATTTTTAAGAGTATACAAAAGATATTCATATTCACTTTACAGCTAGAAATTAACATACATTACTGTACTGTACTCTATTATGCAGTGGGCAACAGTCATACAGTACACTGGGACATGCATGGTGGCCGTGAGCAAGTAACTTTTGCGGTAGAAGAGGAGTAGGATGCTGGAGAACGAACCTCTATCTACAAATGTAAACGAAGATAAAATAAAAATTATAAATAACCAAAGCAAGACTAAAAAACGAAAAAAAATATTAATTATGCAATGCCTAAATGTACCATATGACAGATTAAAAAAACTTAATCTACATTCTCCAGAGAGGCGCAGAGTTAGGGGGCATACGATTTAGGTGTATAAATGGTTTAAAGGGATTAACAAGGGTGATATTAATAGTTTTAGAAATTCATGATCAAACAAGAACTCGTAATGGGTAATGGATTTAAGACTGATAAATTTAGGTTCAGAAGGGAAATTGGTGAAAACTGGCTTGGTAATACCGTAGAGCAGTAGGATAATAAATGCCAATACCTTAGACACCTTCAAATGTAGATTAGATAGACATATAACAGAGGTAGGGTGGGTGTATATATAATGTATAATGATGATGATCTTTTCTTATCGTAATCCTCTTTGTACTTGTGGAATAAGCGTCCGCGGGAGCTTATTTACTTAAAAAAAAAAATTAAATAAATAAAAAAATGGGGGGGGGCATTATTCGCGAAATTCGAATTTTTTTACTATTATTTTTTGGGGCGTTATTGCAATTTCACGGATAAAAAAATCGCGCATAAAAGGAACAAGGTGTGTATATATATATATATATATATATATATATATATATATATATATATATATATATATATATATATATATATATATATATATATATATATATATATATATATATATATATATATATATATATATATATATATATATATATATATATATATATATATATATATATATATATATATATATATATATATAATATATATATATATATATATATATATATATATATATACACACACAAAGGTATTTATAAAGATTATATAAAGAAATTATTTTAAAAGGGTTCATTTGCAGTGTTCTTAATACAGAACTTGGTAAGTTTTTTAAAATTTTTGTTCTCCCAAACAAATACAAATTGTCCCTCTAAGATTACAATTAATCCTGTTATTAAGGATGAACTCAACAGACTCTTTTAAATAGAACTATTGAAGCTTTTCATAAAGTACTTTCCACAACTAAATGTCATTGCAGTTGCTTAAATAATTTTAATATCAAGTATTACATCAACCTCGATGACATAGTACTCTGTCATATGAAATCACGATTGATAATGTTTTTAAATGTCCAAATGTCAATTAGCTCTCAGTGGCTGTCAAAAAAATTTCCCTAGAAGCATAATGAATGTTTCAGAAGTAGCGTTTGTATTAAAACCTGTTATCCAGCGCCGTGTCTATAATAATAATAATAAGTAATAATATTAATAATAATAATAATAATAATAATAAATAATGAGAAAGTAAAATGATCTCTCTCAAGCAATATAGAATATTATCATATGTAAAACTGAGCAATGTTTTACCTCTCTCATCTTTGAATATTTGATTTAATTAAACTAAATAAAAATTCTTACCTTGGCATTTTTTATTTGCTTTTCTATATCAATTCGTGTAGCGTCCAAGACAGATTTAACTGAAAGTATGTAAGCATAGTCTTGTTCAGCTACTCCTTCCAGTGCATTAGAGTCAGTAGTGCCTTCTTTCACAAGATCATGCAGTTCAATGGCTAAGTGACCGAGTCGAAGGGCATCTTCATGATACAGTTCACCAGTCGTAATTTTACGAGTAATTTCAGTCATTTCATTCAGTACTAAGAACACTTTGTACTTCCAAGGCATGGCAGTTGTATATGTTGAGTCAAGGTACTCAAATACATCATTAGAAGCAGTTCTTTTAATAGTAGGTATAGTCAGCCTCTCTTTCGAGAAACTTTGATTTGTCTTAATGCTAAGCATGTGTACATTATATCTTATTCTCTGAGTGTCTCTGTTTTGTTTATGTTTCTTGGGATCAGTTGGTTCTGCTGTAGTTGATCCAGTTGTTACAGTTTTACCAGTTGTAAGGTCAGAAGTTGTTGTGGGTTTAATTGTTGTTCCTGGCACTGTAGCTGTGGGTAAAGGTGAAGGGATATTGGAAACTGTTGTAGTTTCAGATGTATCTACTGTTATACTTGTAGTGGTCGTCTTTGTTGTTACAGGCATTATTGTAGACTTTGAAGTAGTGGAAACTGAAGCAAAGGGATATGGACTTGTTCCCGTTGAAGAAGGTCCTAATGATATTCCTGGCGTTGTATGCGTCATTCTGGTGGTTGAGCTAGAAGCTATTGATCCAGCTGGTGGTGTTTCATATGTAGGTTTTGGTGTCTGAGAAACAGTCACCCCAGTATTTGAGCTTACAGTTTGCATAACTT
Source organism: Halocaridina rubra (assembly GCA_037179515.1). Lineage (NCBI taxonomy): Eukaryota > Metazoa > Arthropoda > Malacostraca > Decapoda > Atyidae > Halocaridina > Halocaridina rubra. Next base: position 10,057 of record JAXCGZ010019516.1, read on the forward strand.
CTGAAGTCGAAATGTCAGGTTGAAATGTACTTGAGGTGATGGTAGTGAACAGCAATGAAGCCAAGTCAGAGAGCTCCCCTAATGCACCTTGGGAATCTTGAAGAGCAGTGTCCATCTCTTTCATAGTATCCAGCGATTTGGTGACTGTTATATTTGTAGATTGTAAAGAAATGGAAACCAAAATGAATTAGGAAAGCTAGCAAAAATTTTGTTACAATGGAAAATATAATATAAATATTTGAAAACTTATCAAAATAACCTGAAAATATGTATATTAAAATATCTCGCGAATGCGAGGCCAGCGCGTTACCACTGAAGTAGCCAATCCAAATTAGGCTTGAAGTAATGTTGTCACTTCTCCTAATGTCATCTCAGTGTCCCTTGTGTTTACAATTTTTGGAGTTTATACATTTCAATACCTTAAAATTCCTCATTACCTTATAGTTGATCAGTAATTACCTATTTGTGCCTATTAAAAAGAGCCCTATGCTCGTAGCTACCTGTTTCCTGATCGGTTCCATTTTTGTGCTCGGTGATACTTATCATACTTATCCTTAAAACTATGAATTGAGTTAGTATTAATTACTTCTTGCTTAACGAATTCCTATCGTCAATTACTCTCACCAAATAAGTACTTCCTTACATCCTGCAAAGAGATTTTATTATGAAGCTGCAAATTATGACCTCTAGTTCTAGAGCCAGCCATGTCAAAATATTGATCCCTATCCACTCTGCTAAAATCATGAAGCACTTTGAAAACTGTCACCATAGCATCTTTCATTCTTCTAGCTTTGAGTGGTGGTATGTCTAATTCCCTCAGCCTCATCTCATACCTAAGGTTGCTTGTTTCTGGCACCAGTTTCATGGCATGTCTTTGAACTTTTTACAGCTTATTTATGTGCTTTTACAAGTGTGAATTCCAAAAGTGGGCTGCATATTCAAGCTTTGGCCTCACTAGGTTACATAAATATTTCTGAACACTTCCTTGTCCATGTGTCTGAAGGCTACCTTACATTTGTTAAGAAAGCATATGCTGCCCTTACTGTGTCATTGATATGGATTTCCGGGGACATATCTGCCAGTATGTTTACTCCTACATCTCTCTCATTCACCGTCTCTTGAAGTTCTGCTCCTACTATAGAGTATCCAGGCTTGGGCCTATTCACACTTGTACTCATTCTCATTACCTTACATTTTGAAGTATTGAATGTCATTATTCACTTTTATGACCACTCATATAGACTATTTAGGTCTTCCTGAAGAACTCTACCATTGCTTTTATCTCTTACTTTCTTCAAAATCTCTGCATCATCTGCAAACATACTTAAGAATGAACAGACTCATGGTAGGTCATTTACGTGTACAAGGAACAAAATTGGCCCTAAAACTGAACCCTGTGGAACCCCACTACTAACCCTTCTCCATTCAGATACTCTTACACTAACCCTCTTCCTTTCCTTCTAAGTAAGTTTCATCCATTCCAAGAGATTTACACCTATTTTCGCCATTATTTTGCAGCTTCTTAAAAAGTCTCCCATGTGGGACCCTATCAAATGCCTTCTGAATATCTAGGAATATGCAATCTGCCCAGCCCTCTTTTTCCTGTAAGATCCAGTTTGCCTCATCAAAAAATTCCAATAAGTTCGTTACTGTTGATCTTCCTTCTCTGAAGTATATATATATATATATATATATATATATATATATATATATATATATATATATATATATATATATATATATATATATATATATACATACATACATACATACATACATACATACATACATACATACATACATACATACATACATACATACATACATACATACATACATACATACATACATACATACATACATACATACATACATACATACATACATACATACAAAGTTATGGAGAAACTACTAAGGAAACATATCTCTCTTCACTTGGAATCCTTCAACTTTTTGTCAGTGAGGCAACATGGCTTCAGAGAAGGAAGATCAACAGTAACAAACTTATTAGAATTTTATGATGAGGTAAGCCAAATCTTACAGGAAAGAGAGGGCTTGGCAGATTGCATATTCCTAGACTTCCAGAAAGCGTTTGACACTGTTCCACATGGGAGACTTATTAGGAAGCTGCAATCAATGGCTAGAATAGGTGGAAATGTCTTGGAATGGATAAAAACTTACTTAGAAGGAAGGGAACAGAGGGTTAGAGTAAGACACTCAGTGTCTGAATGGAGAAGAGTTAGTAGTGGAGTTCCACAGGGTTCAGTTTTAGGGCCACTTTTGTTCCTTGTATATGTAAATGACCTACCAGAGTCTGTAAATTCATTCATGAATATGTTTGCAGATGATGCAAAGATTGTGAAGAAAGTAAAAAACGAGAACAATGGTAGAGAACTTCAGGAGGATCTAAATAATCTGCATGAGTGGTCAGAAAAGTGGCTAATGAAATTCAATACCTCAAAATGTAAGGTAATGAGAATGGGTACAAGTGCAAGAAGGCCCAAGCTTGACTACTCGGTGGCTGGAGTACAACTTCAGGAGACAGAAAATGAGAGAGATCTAGGAGTAAACATATTGGCAGATTTGTCTCCAGAAATACATATAAATGGCGTAGTAAGGGCAGCATATGCATTCTTATCAAATGTAAGGGTAGCCTTCAGGCACATGGACAAGGAAATGTTCAGAAATATTTATGTAACCTATGTGAGGCCAAAACTCGAATATGCAGCCCCCTTTTGGAATCCGCACTTGAAAAAGCACATAGCTAAGCTTGAAAAAGTTCAAAGACATGCCACGAAACTGGTGCCAGAAATACGCAATCTCGGTTATGATGAGAGGCTGAGGGAATTAGACTTGCCATCACTCGAAGCTAGAAGAGTAAGGGGGGATATGGTGACAGTCTTTAAATTCCTTCATGGTTATGATAGAGTGGATAGGGATCGATATTTCGATATGGCTGGCTCTAGAACTAGAGGTCATAGTTTGAAGCTTCGGAAGAAAACTTGTTTGCAGGATGTAAGGAAATACTTTTTCAGTGTAAGAGTAGTTGATAATTGGAATTCGCTAAGCGAGGAGGTAGTTAATGCTACCTCAATCCATAGTTTTAAGGACAGGTATGATAAGTATCACTAAGTCTAAAAATGGAACCGATCAGGAGACGGGAAGATACGAGCTTTGGGCTCTTTCCCGTAAACACAATTAGGTAATCATAATTAGGTAATCACATACATACATACATACATACATACATACATACATACATACATACATACATACATATATATATATATATATATATATATATATAATATATATATATATATATATATATATATATATATATATATATATATATATATATATATATATATATATATATATATATATATATATATATATATATATATATATATATATATATATATATATATACACAGTAATCCCTCGTTTATCGCGGGGGTTCGGTTCTGGGACCGGCCGCGATAGGTAAATTTCCGCGAAGTAGGAACACCTTTATTTTTTTATTTTTTTTTTTTTTTAAGATGATTTTGACACCAGGATGGTCCAAAAATGATAAACTAAAACAGCCTTTATCAGGCTGTAAAGAGAAACAGAGATGGAGAGTGTAATGACCTGTCAGATGTGAAGGGATTATAAAAGATGTGTAATGAATATCTAGCTCTCTGCTGGGTTTTAATATACCTCCGCGCTACTTTCATGATGTCTATTCCAAAAATTTTCCTTAGATCTTATTATTATTATTATTATTATTATTATTATTATTATTATTATTATTATTATTATTATTATTATTATTATTTTTAACAATAATTTCCCTTTGATGATGATTGTGGAGATTATTATTATTATTATTATTCTTAATATCATTATTATTACGAATTTGTAATTAAACCATTATTTTTACAATAAATAATGTAGTTTTGGTTGAATGAACAAGAGTTAATTAAAGATTCTCTCTCTCTCTCTCTCTCTCTCTCTCTCTCTCTCTCTCTCTCTCTCTCTCTCTCTCTCTCTCTCTCTCTCTCTCTCTCTCTCTCTCTCTCTCTCTCTCTCTCTCTCTCTCTCTCTCTCTCTCTCCTCTCTCTCTCTCTCTCCTCTCTCTCTCCAACATTCTATTCTACCCAACCCCCCACACTCTCTTTGTCCCAGTTAAGTAGGGAGGGGCACTGTACAGTTATTAAAGTAAACAAACCAACAGATGTACAATCAATGATGAACCCTTAATAATAATAATAATAATAATAATAATAATAATAATAATAATAATGATGATGATGATGATAATAATCTCCACAATCATCATCAAAGGAAAATTATTGTTGCCAATAATAATAATAATAATAATAATAATAATAATGATAATAATAATAATAATAATAATATCTAAGGAGAATTATTGGAATAGACATCATGAAAGTAATGCAGAGGTATATTAAAACCCAGCAGAGAGCTGGATATTCATTATACATCCTTTATAATCCCTTCACATCTTACAGGTCATTACACTCTCCATCTCTGTTTCTCTTTACAGCCTGATAAAGGCTGTTTTATTTAATCATTTTTTGGCTTATCCTGGTGTCACAATAAAAAAAAAAAATTGCCAAAAAAATCCGCGATACAGTGAATCCGCGATAGGTGAACCGCGAAATAGCGAGGGATTACTGTATATATATATATATATATATATATATATATATATATATATATATATATATATATATATATATATATATATATATATATATATATATATATATATATATATATATATATATATATATATATTATATATATATATATATATATATATATATATATATATATATATATATATATATATATATATATATATATATATATATATATATATATATATATATATATATATATATATATATATATATATATATATATATATATATATATATATATATATATATATATATATATATGCTATTATTTCTATTTATTATTTATATATTTAACTCATATTAAGTTCTAATCACAGTAAGTAATTATTTAGCATCAGTCTGTTATCTCCTGATGACAAGAAAAATTAATTTCAAAGAATTATCAATATAAAGTAGCCCTGATATGATAATCTCTTAAAACCACTTGACTAACATTACGATATTATTGAGATTGTATTAGTTCTATGTTGCTGTTTTTAGTGATGATAGTCATTATAAGCTAAAGAACTGTGCTGCAATAAATGAAGGGCTTAGGAAACCTCACTCATTAGTATATTACATACTGAACTTTTGGGCTATACTGTGCCCATTGACCAGGGTCCTTCTTTTTTTAGGTGATGAGTTGTAATTGACTGCTCAAGATGAATGAGCACGGGATGCGTTTGTTAGAGGGAGTAGAGAGAATTGTAAGGTGTGAAATGGGCTGAATTTTTTTCTTTACTAAGTTGCAGTAAACTGACCCTTTAGTGTGATGGGTCCTGGACTGCATTCGATATCTGAGGCTAGATAGAACTTTTAAGAAATGATGGCCACAGAAACATATCTTGGTGTGGAAAATAAATGCATTGTTTCTGGGAGATGAGGCTATTGCCAGGTTACCATAGCCTCTCCCAGGTTCTCATGCCCCATGATGGGCAGGGCTTTGGAGTGACAGTTTGGCATTCTCTGCTGCTCATCTTTTGATTTGAAGCTGTGTAGGGCGAATCCACAACAAAGACACTGCCTCTCAAAGTCCAGAGGCACTTGTATCTGAGTCTGGTATGCAATCGATGCCTTTCTGTATTTATATGAGATAAAAGGCCCATTTAGTTGATCCAAATCATCTTTTATCTGCTACATCCACACACTATTATATACTGAAGCTTTTCTTTTCCTTACCTGATATGAGACCAGAATGTGCTGGGTGAATAAGACCACATAATATAAAAAATGTCTATACACCATATTTCAAGGACATGTTCTCTTGTCTGTAGTTTTACCCCCTATTTCTGACAGAAATTTTACTTTGAAGTTTATCATGCAGTCATATGATATTTTTCTGGAAAAGATAAAAAAAAAATAAATATTGAACTAATATGACAGAAAATAAAGGAACAAAAGATAAAATACATAAAGTACTCCTTATGCATCATGGCTATTCAGACACTGATGTTATAAATATTATTGTACATTCATTACAGGAATAATTCTAATCTTGTATTTCACTGGCACCTCGATTCAATGAACTTTGGATTTAGCGGACAAACTCTATAGAGCGGCAGATTTAGTATTTTTCAGTTGTTGCACGTCTGGACATGAGAGAGAGAGAGAGAGAGAGAGAGAGAGACTTTAGGCTACCATCACAACAATAATAATAATAAAGTCCCATATATATATATATATATATATATATATATATATATATATATATATATATATATATATATATATATATATATTTTATATATATATATATATATATATATATATATATATATATATATATATATATATATATATATATATATATATATATATATATATATATATATATATATATATATATATATATATATATATATATATATATATATATATATATATATATATATATATATATATATATATATATATATATATATATATATATATATATATATATATATATATATATATATATATATATATATATATATATATATATATATATATATATATATATATAAACGTTTTCTATAAATAATGTATCAAAGAAAATATGTATTGGGAGGGGTATTTAAGGATAACTGAATTCTCTCTCTCTCTCTCTCTCTCTCTCTCTCTCTCTCTCTCTCTCTCTCTCTCTCTCTCTCTCTCTCTCTCTCTCTCTCTCTCTCTCTCTCTCTCTCTCTCTCTCTCTCTTATCAAATGTAAGGGTAGCCTTCAGGCACATGGATAAGGAAATGTTCAGAAATATTTATGTAACCTATGTGAGGCCAAAACTCGAATATGCAGCCCCCTTTTGGAATCCGCACTTGAAAAAGCACATAGCTAAGCTTGAAAAAGTTCAAAGACATGCCACGAAACTGGTGCCAGAAATACGCAATCTCAGTTATGATGAGAGGCTGAGGGAATTAGACTTACCATCACTCGAAGCTAGAAGAGTGAGGGGGGATATGGTGACAGTCTTTAAATTCCTTCATGGTTATGATAGAGTGGATAGGGATCGATATTTTGATATGGCTGGCTCTAGAACTAGAGGTCATAGTTTGAAGCTTCGTAAGAAAACTTCTTTGCAGGATGTAAGGAAATACTTTTTCAGTGTAAGAGTAGTTGATAATTGGAATTCGCTAAGCGAGGAGGTAGTTAATGCTATCTCAATCCATAGTTTTAAGGACAAGTATGATAAGTATGACTAAGTCTAAAATGGAACAGATGAGGAGAAGGGAAGATACGAGCTTTGGGCTCTTTCCCGTAAACACAATTAGGTAATCACATTAGGAAGCTGCAAGCAGTGGCTAGAATAGGTGGAAATATCTTGGAATGGATAAAAACTTACTTAGAAGGAAGGGAACAGAGTGTTAGAGTAAGACACTCAGTGTCTGAATGGAGAAGAGTTAGTAGTGGAGTTCCACAGGGTTCAGTTTTAGGGCCACTGTTGCTCCTTGTATATGTAAATGACCTACCAGAGTCTGTAAATTCATTCATGAATATGTTTGCAGATGATGCAAAGATTGTGAAGAAAGTAGGAAACGAGAAGAATGGTAGAGAACTTCAGGAAGATCTAAATAGTCTGCATGAGTGGTCAGAAAGTTGGCTAATGAAATTCAGTACTACAAAATGGAATCTGAACTTGAAAAAGCACATAACTAAGCTTGACAAAGTTCAAAGACATGCCACGAAACTGGTGCCAGAAATACACAATCTCAGTTATGTAGAGAGGCTGAGGGAATTAGACTTACCATCACTCGAAGCTAGAAGATTGAGGGAGGACATGGTGACAGTCTTTAAATTCCTTCATGATTATGATAGAGTGGATAGGGATCGATATTTTGGTATGGCTGGCTCTAGAACTAGAGGTCATAGTTTGAAGCTTCATAAGAAAACTTCTTTGCAAGATGTAAGGAAATACTTTTTTAGTGTAAGAGTAGTTGATAATTGGATTTCGCTAAGCGAGGAGGTAGTTAATGCTATCTTAATCCATAGTTTTAAGGACAGGTATGATAAGTATCACTAAGTACAAAATGGAACTGATCAGGAGATGGGAGGATACGAGCTTTGGACTCTGCTAAGGAGTGGAGAGACAAATGCTGGAAAAGGTATAGGAGGAGAAAAAACATAAATGCCTGGCAAACCTACAAAAGAGCAAGAAATGACTACCTAAGTAAAAGGAGAGAGGCAGAGAGAGACTATGAGAGGGATATCACCAGGAAGGCTAAAGAAAATCCCAAGCTTTTCCACAGCTTTATCAGAGGAAAACTGAAGGTAAAAGAACAGGTTTTAAGGCTAAAGAGAGCGGATGGAAGCATCACTGAGACGGATGAAGAGATCTGCAAAGAACTGAACAAGGAGTTTCAGTCAGTATTTACAGTAGAAAATACCCCACCCCCTCAGATTGCAGTGATAGAAGCTCAAGGGCCGGTATTAGAGAACATCAACCTTACAGCCACAGAGGTATGCAAAGCGCTGATGGATTTAGATGTTCATAAAGCTACAGGTCCTGATGACATATCCCCTCATGTGCTTAAAAAATGCGCAAACACAATATCAGTGGCACTAAGTATCATATTTAAGGAGTCAGTGGAGTCGGGGGAGATTCCAAGATGCTGGAAACAAGCAAATGTGATACCTATCTTCAAAAAGGGAAGGAGGGATACGGCTCTGAATATGGACCAGTTTCCTTGACCAGCATAGTTTGCAAAGTTATGGAGAAACTACTAAGGAAACATATCTCTCTTCACTTGGAATCCTTCAACTTTTTGTCAGTGAGGCAACATGGCTTCAGAGAAGGTAGATCAACAGTAACAAACTTATTAGAATTTTATGATGAGGTAAGCCAAATCTTACAGGAAAAAGAGGGCTGGGCAGATTGCATATTCCTAGACTTCCAGAAAGCGTTTGACACTGTTCCACATGGGAGACTTATTAGGAAGCTGCAATCAATGGCTAGAATAGGAGGAAATGTTTTGGAATGGATAAAAACTTACTTAGAAGGAAGAGAACAGAGGGTTAGAGTAAGACACTCAGTGTCTGAATGGAGAAGAGTTAGTAGTGGAGTTCCACAGGGTTCAGTTTTAGGGCCACTTTTGTTCCTTGTATATGTAAATGACCTACCAGAGTCTGTAAATTCATTCATGAATATGTTTGCAGATGATGCAAAGATTGTGAAGAAAGTAAAAAACGAGAACAATGGTAGAGAACTTCAGGAGGATCTAAATAATCTGCATGAGTGGTCAGAAAAGTGGCTAATGAAATTCAATACTTCAAAATGTAAGGTAATGAGAATGGGTACAAGTGCAAGAAGGCCTAAGCTTGACTACTCGGTGGCTGGAGTACAACTTCAAGAGACAGAAAATGAGAGAGATCTAGGAGTAAACATACTGGCAGATTTGTCTCCAGAAATACATATAAATGGCATAGTAAGGGCAGCATATGCGTTCTTATCAAATGTAAGGGTAGCCTTCAGGCACATGGACAAGGAAATGTTCAGAAATATTTATGTAACCTATGTGAGGCCAAAACTCGAATATGCAGCCCCCTTTTGGAATCCGCACTTGAAAAAGCACATAGCTAAGCTTGAAAAAAGTTCAAAGACATGCCACGAAACTGGTGCCAGAAATACGCAATCTCAGTTATGATGAGAGGCTGAGGGAATTAGACTTACCATCACTCGAAGCTAGAAGAGTGAGGGGGGATATGGTGACAGTCTTTAAATTCCTTCATGGTTATGATAGAGTGGATAGGGATCGATATTTTGATATGGCTGGCTCTAGAACTAGAGGTCATAGTTTGAAGCTTCGTAAGAAAACTTCTTTGCAGGATGTAAGGAAATACTTTTTCAGTGTAAGAGTAGTTGATAATTGGAATTGGCTAAGCGAGGAGGTAGTTAATGCTATCTCAATCCATAGTTTTAAGGACAGGTATGATAAGTATGACTAAGTCTAAAATGGAACCGATGAGGAGACGGGAAGATACGAGCTTTGGGCTCTTTCCCTTAAACACAATTAGGTAATCACAATTAGGTAATCACACACACACACACACACACCCAGGAGCCAACATGGCAGGGGAGACTTGAAGAAAATAAAGCTTGGGTTGTAGACCTGATAAGAAAGCTTGGAGTAGTTTGTGGTCCTGAGGATATTGTAAACATACACCAACTAGGTAAATATTCGAGGGAAGGAAAGCCGAGACCAACAAAAGTAACCTTTGAGAGAGGGGAAACATGTAGGGAAATATTGTTGAGAAAAAAAAGTCTAAAAGACCTTCAAGAATTCAAAGAAGTGTTCATTAGACGATACAGAACACAGGAAGAGATGGGAAAGATCAAAAACTTGTTGCAAGAGGCAAGAGGGTTAAATGATGAAAGAAATGAAGAACAGAAGAAAAATTTTCGTTACAGAGTTCTTCCAGACAAAGGGGAGATAAAGAAGATAATGACAGAAGATCAGGGGATGGGGCCTCATTAAGATTGTTATACACAAATGGTGATGGATTAGCTGGTAAGGCAGTAGAATTAAAAGATAGGATTCACAACAGTAAGGCAGATATAGTAGCAATTACAGAGACTAAGTTGAGTGAGGACATAAACAGTGTCACAGTTTTTCCTAAGGGCTTCAGAATACTAAGGGTTGAAAGATCTGAGAGGACTGGTGGAGGGATAGCATTGCTCATAAGTGAAAGGATTCAAGTTGAAGAAATAAACTTGGCTATAGAAAGTGAGTTCAAGGAATTTCTTGTTGCTCGCATAAATACTGGGTCAGAGAGCATTATAATAAATGTTGTATACTACCCACCAAGGAACCAAAATAGGCTTGAAGTTTATGAGGAAAGTCATATAGGTACTATTGAAGTCATAAACTCAGTTGTTAACATGGCACGGGAAAAAAAATTTAGGATTTTGATTATGGGAGACTTTAATCATAAAGAGATAGATTGGATAAATCTTGACCCACACAGTGGTGAGGACTCATTCAGGGCAAGATTCCTAGATTGCGTACAAGGGAATTTCCTACACCAACATGTAATGGAACCAACAAGGGCCAGGGGTGGGGATGAGCCATCACTACTTGATCTAGTGTTCACAGATAATGTGTTGGATATTGAAAATATTGAGTATGAACCACCAATTGGAAGGAGTGACCACTGTGTGTTGTTGATGGAGTATATCATTGAAGATATTCTTCCTGAGAGTAGAGGCACTGAGGACATGAGGAGGAACTATCCGAAAGGAGATTACATCAAAATGAATGAGCCTTTTGCAGTTATTGACTGGAGAACCTTATTTTACAACAGATCTGTACAAGAGATGTATGACATCTTTTGTGAGAAATATGGGAAGATAGTAGATTGCTGCATACCTGTCACCAAAGTAGGTGTAATTCATGCCAGAGAGAAATGGTTCGATAATGAGTGTAAAAGAGCTAAGGAGTGGAGAGACAAATGCTGGAAAAGGTATAGGAGGAGAAAAAACATAAATGCCTGGCAAACCTACAAAAGAGCAAGAAATGACTACCTAAGTAAGAGGAGAGAGGCAGAGAGAGACTATGAGAGGGACATCACCAGGAAGGCTAAAGAAAATCCCAAGCTTTTCCACAGCTTTATCAGAGGAAAACTGAAGGTAAAAGAACAGGTTTTAAGGCTAAAGAGAGCGGATGGAAGCATCACTGAGACGGATGAAGAGATCTGCAAAGAATTGAACAAGGAGTTTCAGTCAGTATTTACAGTAGAAAATACCCCACCCCCTCAGATTGCAGTGATAGAAGCTCAAGGGCCGGTATTAGAGAACATCAACCTTACAGCCACAGAGGTATGCAAAGCGCTGATGGATTTAGATGTTCATAAAGCTACAGGTCCTGATGACATATCCCCTTATGTGCTTAAAAAATGCGCAAACACAATATCAGTGGCACTAAGTATCTTATTTAAGGAGCCACTGGAGTCGGGGGAGATTCCAAGATGCTGGAAACAAGCAAATGTGATACCTATCTTCAAAAAGGGAAGGAGGGATACGGCTCTGAACTATAGACCAGTTTCCTTGACCAGCATAGTTTGCAAAGTTATGGAGAAACTACTAAGGAAACATATCTCTCTTCACTTGGAATCCTTCAACTTTTTGTCAGTGAGGCAACATGGCTTCAGAGAAGGTAGATCAACAGTAACAAACTTATTAGAATTTTATGATGAGGTAAGCCAAATCTTACAGGAAAAAGAGGGCTGGGCAGATTGCATATTCCTAGACTTCCAGAAAGCGTTTGCCACTGTTCCACATGGGAGACTTATTAGGTAGCTGCAAGCAATGGCTAAAATAGGTGGAAATGTCTTGGAATGGATAAAAACTTACTTAGAAGGAAGAGAACAGAGGGTTAGAGTAAGACACTCAGTGTCTGAATGGAGAAGAGTTAGTAGTGGAGTTCCACAGGGTTCAGTTTTAGGGCCACTTTTGTTCCTTGTATATGTAAATGACCTACCAGAGGCTGTAAATTCATTCATGAATATGTTTGCAAATGATGCAAAGATTGTGAAGAAAGTAAGAAACAAGAAGAATGGTAGAGAACTTCAGGAAGATCTAAATAGTCTGCATGAGTGGTCAGAAAAGTGGCTAATGAAATTACACTAATGAAATTACACTAAAACAAAGTACAGTACTTCCTTACAACCAGCAGTTTTTTTTTTTTTTTTGGCAAAGCTTCAAACTAGGACCTCTACTTCTAGAGCCAGCTATATCAAAATATCGATCCTTATTTACTCTGCCATAACAATAAAGGAATTTAAAAAGAGTCACCATATTCCCCTCATTCTTCTAGCTTCGAGTGATGGTAAATCTAGTTCCTTCTCTGTGTGTGTAGATAGATAGATAGATAGGTAGAAAGATAGATTGATAGATAGACATATAGAGTACTATTAGCATTAATAATAGTAGCAGTCTCCCTTTACAAGTGAGATTACCTTTTCCTGAAATTTAATTTCTATCATGTCTTTGAAAATTTTTTAGCTTGTATTTTTTTTTTCATTTGCGATTACACAATGGGTGCTGCATATTTCAAGTCAGGCCTGACATATTCAGGTAAATTCTATTAAAAATTTATCTCCGGATAAGTTTGGGGGCCGCCGATACATTTGCTAAGAAAGCATAAGCTGCCGTTACTATATCATAATACTGTACAGTATTTGTGTTAGGAGACAATTTTCTTAATTTAACGACCCCTTGACAGCTGTCTCAGATTTAATTTCTTTTCTCCAGCTATTGAATATCTATACACGAGTTTTCCAGCACTCTTTTCCATTTTCATTAAAATTTAAAGTACTAAATATCATCAACCTACATTCTGTATTGATGTGTGTTAGATAAAGACATTAGGAATTGTGAAAGATATCCAATACCTACCTTTTAACTTAAAACACAAGTCTTCCTCAACACTTAAATCAGCATCGATGATTGTCACAAAATATGAGGTTCATCATCTGTTATAATTCTACAGAACCGAAAGAGTCGTCCAAACTATCTTCTCATCTGCTGTAATATATAGAATTTAGGGAGCCCATACTATCTGCAAACTCTATCTGCTTTTGATAAACTGAAGAGGCAGCTACTGAGAATGTGATGTTTTTATCTATTCTGAGCACTTAATAAAGTACACTATACCGTGTGTATATATTATATATATATATATATATATATATATATATATATATATATATATATATATATATATATATATATATATATATATATATATATATATATATATATATATATATATATATATATATATATATATATATATATATTAATAACACTGAACTGTTAACATACAGTCTAAAATGGTAGGAAAAACCCATTAAATAAAACAACGAATATATATATATATATAATATATATATATATATATATATATATATATATATATATATATATATATATATATATATATATATATATATATATATATATATATATATATATATATATATATATATATATATATATATATATATATTACTTATTAATTTCGTGACCTAAACTGGTCACCTTCTCAAAGTACAATGACAAGAGATTCAACTAGCAAAACAGAAAAACAATTGAAAAGAAGGAGACAAAAAAAAAACCCAAGGGTACATATACGTTGGATTAATAGATATCAATCTTAAATGCACGCCGGGGTTAGTCGATAATACCCACAGACAGGCCGCAAAAGGAAATAAAGACCACACTTGACTAAACTGTATTAACAAGAGATTCTTAATAATAGTAATTAAATATATATATATATATATATATATATATATATATATATATATATATATATATATATATATATATATATATATATATATATATATATATATATATATATATATATATATATATATATATATATATATATATATATATATATATATATATATATATATATATATATATATATATATATATATATATATATATATATATATATATATATATATATATATATATATATATATATATATATATTGGAGTTCCACAGGGTTCAGCTTTAGGGCTATTTTTGTTCCTTGTATATGTAAATGACCTACCAGAGTCAGTAAATTCATTCATGAATATGTTTGCAGATGATGCAAAGATTGTGAAGAAAGTAAGAAACGTGAACAACGGTAGGGAACTTCAGGAAGATCGAAATAGTCTGCATGAGTGGTCCGAAAAGTGGCTAATGAAATTCAGTACTTCAAAATGTAAGGTAATGAGAATGGATACAAGTGCAAGAAGGCCTAAGCTTGACTACTCGGCGGCA